>JAOYSI010070460.1:0-19650 GCA_025775065.1 Hiodon alosoides
TCTCTCTCTCTCTCTCTCTCTCTCTCTCTCTCTCTCTCTCTCTCTCTCTCTCTCTCTCTCTCTCTCTCGACAAACTTCAATCAAGCACCCTGGTTTGGTACCTGGGTAACGATAGCTGACAACGCAGGCTTGCAAAGTGTTTTTTCACCACGGCATCTGTTGCCATGGTGCCGTGAATCTAACGATACAACAACCACAGGGTGACACGCGTCCACAACAATCCTCAAGAAGCCTCCGTGACACTTTCCGTTTCCTCTTTATGAAAAACGTCCCAGACGCAAAGGAAGATCCCAACCGCCGCTTCAGTGTGAAAGTGACAGCTCGGTTTTGGTGAGGTCTCCCGGGGCTAGCCTGACAAGTCAATGTCGGGGCAGCATTAGCACCCTTATTGTGCTGTTCAGTCAAAGTCATTGACTCCGTTATGAGCTATTCTTCTGAACAGCAAAGCCAGAGTTTTTCTTTCCCCCCACCCCACCCCCTCTTCTGTGAGATCCGTCACTGTTAAATATTTCAACCAAAAACATGACACTCCATCACGTCAAGTGAAATCACACGACACACCTCTGCTAAATCAATGCCGGCCAGCTGTATCAGTGCGTTCTGCGTTGGTAGGCTCCGGACTTCGGTCCGCGACGGAAAACCACCTCCAAACACCATTCCCAAACACCAGCAAGAGACCCAACCCCTTTCCGGACCCCTACCCACAGAGTGACGTTGAGAAACCGGAAAACAGAGTCGTCAGACTTACCCCCACACCAACACACGACACAATACAACAAACTGAACTGCTGAATTAAATATGTGTTTAAACGAAAGAAGAGAGGATGTCAGTCACATGAAAAACTGCACCAGATAAAGCACAGCAGAAGTAGGTCCCGTATTCATCATTTATTAAACCAGAAGCTTGAGGACCTGGGGAGCTACAATAGTACTTTCAAAAAGCTCACCTGGCAAAAACTTTCAATAAATAGGTCAGTTAGCAGCAATCCACATTGTTCTTCCAATCCAATATCAAACCGTTAAGAGAATTCCTATATTAAAGACCCATGATCTGCACATAGTTAAAACTACTAAAACTAAAAAGTTGAAACTTTGAAGTTTTTGGTTTCGGAAAATGCTTACCCATTCATTTCAGTATCCGCTGCCCTGTGTCCACCGGACGTTTTCTAAATTTGCATTCGGTTGACTACAGAAGCTTTTAAACTGTATTTAATTCACATGAACCTACCTGGCTGAATAACTCCAATAGACCAATGCTGGATATGCAGAGCAAAGAACATATGGTTCACAGACACGTAAAAAAGAAAAACCATCAAAACCAAAGGAAGACCCATCCGACCCCTTCCATAGTTTTGGCCTGGTCAGTAGACCCAGCTCACAGGCTGATGCTCCTTCAGTGGACCCTGGAGATGAGGAATGATCACTGGGAGTGGAGCTGCAGCGTCTCCTTGTGCGAGACCTGGTTCACAAAAGCAGCGTGCGCAGGCAGCTAAAACGCCCACGCTCGCGCACACACGGACGCACGCGGCGCCTGCAGAACTCACTCGCCACCTCCCACTCTGCCCCGAGTCCCACAGGCGGCTGATCCTCCGAGCTGCAGAACAAGGGACAGATTCTGTGCAGCTCCAGGTGCAGCACCTCTGTCCGAGATACGTCACAGGAGGAACTGCCACTCGGCAGCCACAATTAACGACTGGGTCCAGATAACGATTGTACCTAACTGGCTCGAAGTCAGCCACTGAACTCCTGAAATGCCAACTACAAACCAACTCTAAAAAGTTTCCAGAAGTACTAGGTGTTTTTTTAATCTTTAAACCCTCAAATTTCATTTGGGAATCAACGACAGACAAGTGGAAGAGGTAGAGGGTTAAAGGACTGTGTAGGGTATTAATAATTAATGATTAATGATTAGGGACTAACCTGGTGGGTCTTGCTGTTGGCGTACAGGTAGGCGAGGCGGTAGAGGCTCTTATAGTGCTGGGGGAAGCGGCTGAGGCACAGGAAGAGCGCACGCACGCACATGTCCACCAGCACGCGATGCTGCTCCACCCACCCCACCGGCAGGCACTTGGGCAAGTCTACCACCTCCTGCCTCCTTTTCGCTTCGCCGGCTGGGGTCAGGGGATTGCCCGGCGGGGGGCCCGGGATGACCCTGGGTGGGGTAGCGGGGATAGGGATGGCCACGGCCTGGGCACATGGGTCAGCAGGTGGCTTTGGGGCGGCGATTTCTCCCAGCGTCATCGACAGGGTGTCTATCACCTCCTGCATGCACTTGTCTTCCGGCAGGAGGGTTTTGGCGGCACCCTCTGTGCTCTTCTCCTCCAGGGACCCTGTGGAAACCAGGGCCAACAGACATCAGTTCCATCATTCCACATCAGTTCCTGTCTCAATCTTCAAAACAATATAAAAATCTATAGAAACACTAAACAGTTTTAAATCATGTATTATGTGAATGCAACCAGAACCTTTTTTGTTAGAAAAAATATACAAGCATAGCATCTATTCGCATTTTAAAAAGCATTATTATTAATAATAATAAATATTACAGTGGTAGCTTAGCATGGCATGACACTATTCCACTAATTCAGGTAATCTACATATGGGAACCTACTACCTCACAACACTCTACAACGGAGAATCTTTAAATGTTGAATTACTTGCGTCTTCCATTCTGGGGTGTCCCTCTTTCATAGGAGTGGTGTTTTCAGAGGAAGAGAGGCTGCCCTTCCCAGAATGCAGCTTCTGGCTGCTGTCTTGAGAGCTGGTGGGGTCAGTGAAGGGGTCCTGGGTGGAGCTTGAATCAGAGAGCATAACTACCACACTGTCCTGGCTGCGCTCTGACAGTACAAAAAAAAGAAAAGAAAAGACAGACACAGATCATGTGGCCAGCTGCTGGCTGTCATTGTCAGTCGCAGGGGCATGCTAGGAAACGAGGTAGGGAGAGCACCAGTACCTCCTTGGTTTCAGAGAAAAATCACCCGTGAATCACGAATAGTGCTGGGGACCAGTAGGGCCGCAGTGCCCCATGAACACAGGAGTGCAAGGATGAAGCAATGGCAGAAGTGCCAGAGAGCCGGGGGGAAAGAGGCGCAGTGCCAGGATGCCAGGCACAGGGGACGGAGAGGAGAGACGGGGATGCCCCCCCCCCATCTCCCAGCTTCCTGTCTGAGGAGAGCGGCTGGCGGGCCGGCCTGCAACCCCTCTCCAGGACAAAGGGACAGTGATGAATCCCACCGACGTGCCGCGCTATCAGGGGTTTGGGGAGGGGAGATGCATTGTGCTCCACAGACGGCACTTGCCCCACAAGCGCATTGCTACATGGAGCCCGAGGGTTCACCCATTAGTCAAACTTTAATGACAGCTCTGCACCTGTGGGCGGTGGGGGGTGTGCCTCTACCTCCCCGCAGCGAGACGCAAAGCTCTGCACCGACATCCACCACCACCTAGCGCAGGACGGCTGTGCCAACATTCCTTCTCCTGGGTCTGAAAACACTACCTCAGCAGAAACTGCCAGCCTTCTGCAGGCAATGGCTAAATTAACTGCAGGAGGTGGGAAAAGGTGCTGTTGTTTTTTTAGTTTTTTTTTTAAAAATAGGAACACAGGGGATTTTGTAAACGAAATCGAATTAGTTAAAATGCTGGCGTATTCCTTTAGCCGGGAGTGCAACAGAAAGATAGATGGCTGGTTTCTAGAAGGACTATATCGGCCTTTACAGCTGTGGTGGTACTGTAGAAAGGACAGACAAGTAGTGGCACCAAGTAGAAACGACTACTTTTTAACATGAATAATGTACAGCAGTGGTAAATTCCTGCTGCGCCCCCCAGCGTTGTAGGGGAGAACCTTACATCTGAACACTACCAATCACTGAAGCCTGGCCTGTGCACCGGCGATGCCCATCGTGGAACAAGAGTGCACATAACGGCTTCCAGTGGTTTCCAGCGGTTTTCATGTTCTCGTTGTTAGTTTGGCTATTGAGGCACAACCGCAGCACGGGATGGCTGGGAGGCCCAGAGTTAAAGGGAAGCCCAATTCTCTCAGCTCTATTTACACTCAGGAATTCCACCAGAAATCAACCATTACAACCAGACTATCCAAACATTATCGTTATGAGGGGAAAATCAGTCTGCCTCAGTCGAGAGAGACATTAAAAAGGCTCACGTGGCATTAAATAACCACAGAGCAAAAAACGTGACATCCAGTGTCAGCCTAATGCAAAGCCAAAACAATTCAAGATTAAGAGGTGTTTGATTTTGTGTTATAGTTAAAAACTGTTCTTTTCTTGGCAACCGAAGGACAGCAGTGTGTCACTTTTGTTTTTGTTTTCCACCCCCATTAACTGGAACAGGAGGCAGTGAACTGGAGCAGTTTGCGCTTTTTACTGGAGATCATAGAGGCGATTCACAGATGGTGACCCAGAAGGGGACTATGGTCAAAAGTAGAGGTGGCTGTGAGGAACACAGAACCCCTCCCCACATGTCTTACCTGTTTGAGAGCGTATCCTCACTAAACAACTGGCCAGGAGGCACAAATTAGGTTTACTTAACATGATTCTGACATTATAGATGTAGTAAACACCCTGTACCCAATCACTGCAATATTCTTCTCTTTAACCACATTCCATGATCACTTGGTGCACAAAGGCTTGTGTAGTAGGAAAGGGGATATTTCGGCTCCCCACCAGAACAAACCTGATGGTGTGGCGGTCAGTGGCCGTTCTCGGGGTGGCGTTTGTCAGTGCGGTGTGATCACCAAGAAACAGACTGACAGGCAAACACAGACACACACCGAGGCGGAATCGCAACCCACTGACGGCCTAAAGCGCTTTTCGAAATGCACTGTGCGGGACAAAAGGCACGGAGTGCGTGTGAGCCCCAGAAAATCATGAGTCAGTGTGTGGAGTCACAGACGCGCAGCAGTGTCTGATGTGGACTGTGGAGCCAGGCCTTCAGCCCACAGACACAATCCCGCATGCAGACAATAATGGCAAAGCAAGTTATGTCAGAAGCAAGCAGGCAGAGAGGTAGCAGGCAGGCAGGTAGGAAGGACTCTGGAAAGGACGACAGAGAAACTGGCAACATGGGCTATATGGCTGCAGTATTTAAACATTCAAGCTTTACAGGACATGGGGGGGGAGGTTGAGGGCCAGCAATAAAGTGAATTTCAACTGCAGTTTTCTTCCACATACTCGCAATTCCCTATATTCACGTTCAGATCATTATTTTTCCTTCCCTTCAGCTGAACAAAACAATGGATTAAATGACCGCAGCGGGAATTTAAATTTTACAATGCAGTATTCATAATCACTAGTAAAGAGGCAGTGGGATTAAACACAAAGGATAATGCCAACATGAGGTTCTCACTTCTATAGTAAAACACAAGTGTTGTTAATCTAACTACCAACACATACAGAGAAGAATACAGTACAGTTTTTTTACTTAACTCTACATGCACTTAAAGCCCTTCAAATATTATTAAAGGAACAATTAAAATGCATTAAAATGTAAACTGCCTAATGTAGTCGTAAATCAGTAATCCTCTGCTTGCAGTCATTTGTAGCATGCGTATAAAAATAACCTGCTCATTTATTTAGCCAATAAATGTTATAACCAACTGTTTAAAGAGTCCACCTAAGGGCCAGATCTAATAAAAATCAGAAAACACGCTGAGCTGAAGGTTAACAGAACACCACAATACATTTAGAACATTTACCTTACAACGTTAAATGGATTGACCTCATTTTAAATATTGAGGATTCTAGACATATCAGCCTCAACACCCCTCAGCCAAAAATATTTTTAACTTTAATGATATATTGTCTCTATTGCTATATGAATGGATGGCTCCTAGCCTTTCCTTGCTAACCTCAGCCTTTCCCTCACTGACAGTGTCACAGTTGTCTGAAATTCATGTTAGAGATCTCACGGTGGAAAATAATTTCATTAGACAGAGTGAAGTTCAGTAGCTCTGACAAATTCTGCCCAGCCTGATCTACTGCTCTTTCTTCTGGCACAGTGAAACATAGTTGGAGGTTGAATCACTAATAGAGCACTCTGACGGAAGATCTTGGCTAACAAAGCACTATGAAAGAGAGAACTTTTATCTAAAAAAGATCTGCACGGCTCATTTCTCTCACAGGCTCCAATTATGTTTATCTTAATTAACAGCGAAAACAAAAACTTCCTCCTCCTCAAGAAAATTAGGCTGTAGTGTGATTTGCTAGCCTCACCTACAGTAAACCTTACCTGAAACAGCTGATGGTTCAAGGGTTTACCCAAACAAACCTTTTCTTTCAGTATTATACTTATAGGGATATATACGGATATTGTTAACCTGCTAAGTATATTAGTATATTAGGTAGCCAGTAGCCAACTACAGATTATGATGAGCGATTCAGGACAACATCAAGTCTCATAGCGCTAAATATTAACTAAGAAGACACTTGTATATTAGTCAATTAGCGGATAAACAAACTAACGCAGGGCTTTGAAACCAGTGCAGAAATTAGATTTTTATTACATTTGTTATGAGATCCTGCTAATGTGAGGCATGTATGCCGAGCGAGAGACAATAATGTGCTCTTTTCTTTTACCAAATTGAACTGCCACAGAATTCAATTTAATTCAATGATGCTAAAATCACGCAGCTGTGTTTCAGTAGCCAGACTCCCCCGACTGCCATTTTTAATACACTAGCACCATCTTTCAATAAGCTACACTCTGAAAAAGCTAAATACATTTTAAGGCCTAGCCTGGCCTCCCCTGTTTCAGACATAGGATGGAATTGAAATTATAGCTTGCCACTCTGGATAATGATTATTATTATTATTATTATTATTTTTTAGAAACGGGTTGAACACATATAAGAAAAAGTACATTACCATTAAGGCTGTAAAGCACATGTATTTGCATTCTGCTCTTATCTAATGGCTTGGGTTGCAGAAAAATTCCATTTATTGCTTAGAGCAAAGCGTCGCTTTATATTTTAAGAGTTAAGGCCTGCCATGTGCACTCACCCAAGCATGGACTGAGCCCTATCAGCTGGATTTCGCAGGTTCGAATACAGCTAATGTCATTTTTCGATTATGACCGCACTGCACTTAGGGCACAGCGTTAGCACACAATGGGCCGAGTGCTGCACCGGGCTGGGAGGGGGGGGGTTAATTGGAAGTGCTGCCCTGGGCTTGAGGGTCTCCTGCCAGCTTCCCCAAAGCCAGACCACAGGCAGTGCCCTCGAGAGGGACGAGCCTCACCTACAATAGATGCTGAGCCTCTCTGCGGGATGTGAAGCAAGCAAAGTGTAAAAATATATACCTTTTTAAAATAAGTTGCTCGAAGGTGAGTAGAATTGGTGGTAAGGGTTGTAGCTATGAGCCGAGATGCATTAGCACATTTGAAGATTCCAAATTAAAGACAGTTTACATTTCTGCCTGATGTGGTTCATGAGAGTGAGTGTTAACATAAACAACCCATAATTAAAGAGGAAACCCAGAGCCCAGGACGCATATTGAAGGAGTACCTTAGCGGCATCATTGTCCTTACGAACTAGCATACACCATTGGTTAGAGACCACTCTCACAGACATTTGCTAAGCTACTTCAGAGAACGTCATTCATGAGGTCCTTACAGCAACAATTGTCTGATGTGGAGCCTGCTGATTAAATAGAAAACACAATGGTGTGAGCACAAACGAGTGGCTCAGACTAATTATACTGAAGCGCAGTCTCTTCCTTTAAGAGGTCCCACGCTCATCATGTCGTGTACCCATCTGCCCCCCACCTAGGCCAGAGATGAAGGAAACTGGACAGGGACTTGATTGGCACTTCATACAGGCAGGTCTGGTTCTGTGGGCTCAAAACCACTGTGCTTCCTAAACATTGCAGAAGCGAGAGTGACGAAGAGCCAAAATCTGCTCAATCCAGGATGAGTCCGCTCTCCTATGTTCGTACTCCTTAGCAGGCAAGTGCTTAGTCCTGCTCATGGGAGCACCTTCTGAAACAGAACCCCCTCAACCTGTGCTCGATGCCAAGGCACTGGGCAGGCGAAAGGTCCAGCGAGAACAACAACACCGCGGTGGGCAAAAGTGCAGGTGCGAAACATGACGGGTTGGAAGCATCAGTAACGGAGACTACAGGATGCGGCAACACTGAAGATCCTGTTTAATGGACAGAGTTGAGAATTTCGCTCGCAGGTGTGCACAGGCAGACGGGGATGGAGGCCGGTTTTAGTGAATGGCGCTGATGACAATGAAAACAAAAGGGCTAACAGGAGGTGGAGGGGATAGGAAAAGGGGCGGGGTCGGCATCTGAAAGCTGAGAGACCAAAATAATGCATTGGGTTCCAACTGCCGTGCGACACCACACTGACAAACCTTACGTCCAGGCCTACGTCCATCCTCAGAGTCCTGCTGGACTCTAGTCATAACTCGGTTTCCTGGCGACAGACTTTCTTTTAGCCTGACACTGTGAAAAGTTCTCACAGCACATAGAACGACAGCATCACTTGACTCTACCAGCAGCCATATTGCCCATCTTACCACCCTCACTGTCACCTAGTGCAGGAACAGTAACCGTGATCACCCTCATCATCATCATCATACGTCCCCCAGTGGCGGAGTCCAGGACTGGGACTGTACCATCGGCCTGCTGCTCCTCCTCCTCCTGCTGCTGCTGCTGCTGCTGCTGCTGCTGTTGCCTCTGGCGCAGGGTTTTACGTTTGACGTAATCGTGGTCGACCGGTGTGGCTGTGTAAGGTGGGGATGTCAGACCTGGCCCGCTGGAGGGGAGCGACGTCCCAAGGCCCAGTGCCGCGCCCGCGGAGGACGAGTGCGAGTCCTCCTCATCGTTCACCGACGGTACCTTCTCCCTGCGGAGACAGTCAGCAAGCATGAGTGTTTCTCCCGCCCCCCCACCGCAGACACACTTCAGAGAGCAGTCGGAGTGCATTAATCTGTGACACACCGACAGTGCGAGAAAGAACAAGAGCATAAAGTCAGATAAAGTAAACAGGGTAAAGTGCCGTCATGGACAGTCATTGGTATACAGAACCATGGGGTCAACCTTGTGTAAACGTCAAGTGGGTATGTAACCGAAGCTGGAGGGGGTAACCAAGGGACACCACGACACATTACTACACAGAACTAGAGGCGCCGCAGAAGGCAGGTTGAGACACAGGTTAGGTGCAAGACAGGTCGCTAAAACTCTAGCTAACCAACTAGCAAGGAAGGTGAGTACCTAGATAAACAATTTGCCATGTACAAAACATTTTAAGCCAGGCAAGCATGGGACACATAATTAGGTAAACAAAACAATTATTTGGCTGTATGAGGGAGTTATTTTTAAGGCTTTAAAGGACTTCTGTGTTTAAACAATGAAGATCTGACTGGATGAGGCAGAGTAATCCAAAATCACTGTTCATTAGGTCCTTTGTGTAATAAAATTAATTTTCTTTTTATAGCCTTGGGACTTTTTCTCCATACATAAGTTGAGGTTACATCGGCCACATTGAAATATTTCACTTTGCTGAAGTTATCCAAACTGTGTTCAAATAAATGAATACAAAAGAGACAGCAGTGAATGAAGAGTTTAAAGAATACTGATAATTTATGGGTTTGTAACTATACACTGAGCCTTTTATCGATCATAAAATTATACAATAGGTCAGCTTTTCCAAGATTCCTGACCTTGTACATATCAACACAACTTCTCCTCTTTTATGGTTACGTTATTGTTTGTTTATTGTAACAACAAGTTTTCCCTTTAAGTCGGACGTCCTTAGAGGGTTCCTGACTGTAAACATGGATAACTATGGATATTAAAGGAGACATAAGCCTCATTGACTTTATAAGAAACGAGAAAGGAACCTGACTGATAGGAAATTAATATGAAACAAAATTACACTCTGGCAGGCAAAATTGCATCACCGGGGAAAAGAGCACATAAATCACTCCTTACTGAATGTGACCGGTTCAGAGAAACATCATTTATTTGAAATACCAGGGCCATTTGATAAACTGACATTTTCAATGTGTCATGCATTGTCAACACGATGTACAAAACTACTAGGGAATTAATAAAGCGTGTGGCAGAGTTTTCAAAGTACAACTATGTACATTGTTCAAGCGTCACTGTGCTTATTAGCTAGGTAAACTGCTAAGTGTTTTACCATCACATCATTCCTTTATTACAAAATGTTCCTTCCAATCTCATCCAATCTGGCCCGTATTAATCGTCTGTTTGACCACTCCCCCTTATGTCATCCAATCTGTACTCTGGCTGAATTTTCAAAGCAAAAAAACTGATCAATAGATGGGTGCACATGGACAGTTTGGCTACTTACTTCTCACTGGATTTTGGCATACTCTTCTCCTCCCCCCGGGCAAAGGGTCCAGCTGCCGTTTCAGTCAGAATGCTGAAGAAGAGCTCGTGATCCAGGTCTGGATCCCCGGACTCCAGGAGCTTCAGGATGGTGGCACTGAGACGGAAGTACAGCTAGGGGCAGAAACACTTGGGTTACAGGCAACACGGGACACGCAGCAGTGTCACTGCAAGGGGTGAAAGGCAACACGGGACACGCGGCAGAGTCACTGCAAGGGGTGAAAGGCAACACGGGACACGCGGCAGTGTCACTGCAAGGGGTGAAAGGCAACACGGGACACGCGGCAGTGTCACTGCAAGGGGTGAAAGGCAACACGGGACACGCGGAACAGTCACTACAGGAGGGAAACACCGCACACTTTAGTCTGACCTTCAGTTTCTTCACGTCATATGAAATCTGATTTATTTAGGAGGGGAAAACTGGCATCGCAAAGTGTGCCTACCTCCAGGGCCTCCATGGCCAACTCAGGGGGATTGTGGTAGTGAATCTTACGTGGGTACCGAGCAGCCTCCTCGTGCAGGTAGTGTGCAGCCTGGGGAGAGTGTATAGAAAAGGGGAGCGGTTTCGACCGGGGGGGGGGGGGAATCATACCAATTCCCATTCGTGATTCAGATGGCGTAAAAAAAAAAAACTGCTTAGATATAACCCACTTCTTACAAAGTACAAATGGAAACTAAATTCCTTGGGACTCAAGTTTTAATGCAATGCAATCAACGTGTACTTCAGCACCACAATGACCAAAACATTGCACACAAGAATATTATCTGATTTTGTTCTAAAAACAATAACTTTACTGCAGGCCCCAGAAACCATTGTTTTAGTTTGGCTCACTAAAATGCATGTGAACCTATGCATTAAAAAAAACTTATACCTGGTAAGGCTACCCCAGCTCGCGGTCATTTAATTTAAATATATTTTCATGTAATTACACTGCCAAGCACTTAGTTTAGCCTTTTCATGCTTTTTTAAAAGAATCATTCAGTAAAATATCAAATATTCCTTAAATAACGAGGCTAATCCCCTAGGAGCGGTTTCGAGCCTACCACTGGATAGGCTATAGATTTATACTGACTGTGCTATGCAAGCTGAAGTTATTAATATAAGTACAGACAATGAGTGGCAATTGGAAATACAGCGTTTTATATCTTTAACATCTCAAAAGAAATTTTCAAACTCTATATAGCAATGAGTAACAACCAGCGACTAACGCTGGGAGTTACAGAAATGCCAGATGGGGGATGCTCAATTACAGATTGCTCATCAGAGACGAAAACGCTACTAATACAGTTTCCTATGCGTTTATCAAAACTGACAGCTTATTAACATTTTTCGTGATTAATAACAGCAGCAGCAATCTGCTCCAAAACTCCGGTTTGAAGGGTTAGGATAGACAGGTGTGAGCATGAGTCCCAGTTTGTAACATAAGGTAAGACAAGTGTGACGATGGGTACCTGTTTGTAGAGCAGCAGGTAGTCGCGTGGGGACTGCTTCCGCTTCTCACCGATCTTCCCCAGCATGTAGTGGATGAGCCACTCCTCCTCGTCGCCATCGCCTTCACAGCGTGACGCCCCCTGGAAGCTCTGCGAAGAGGTCTCCAGCATGGAGTCTCTGCGCTCCACCATCTGGAACACAGTTGCATGCACACCAATCACCAATCACGTACACCGCCTCATCCCTGGCTGGAGCCGAGTGGCCAGTTTGGCATGGGGAGTAGGGGGGGTTTAGGTCACATGATGAGAAATTTTACTGTGAATATTACCTGTTTCCATGAGTAAAGAATGTTAAGAGGTGGCTGAAGACTGGACAAGAGATGGAAAAGAATCAGGAGGAGAAGGGACAAAATGAGGCCAATAGCCCTTCTCTGTTACCGACAGAGGGAAAACAGATTTCGAAATGGGATCCTTTTCAGGCAGGCCCTATTAACCGCTAACGGCAGCAACAACACGATGGGCTGTTCTACTATTGAGACACAAAGGAAGACGTGGTCGATTTGTTTGCGCTGTGTTCATGTAAATAAAACTGCTGGGAAACTCTGCATTCATTGCCCTGAAAACAGTGGGAGCAAAGCTGACATAGGATCATTCAAAACATATAAACAGATGGCTGTCTAATCAAGTCGACAGCAGGCTCCTGGAACTAAAGCCAAGCTGGAGAATGACTAAAGTCACCCTTATCCCCTCCTCGCATAATTACAAATATCCTCCACCCATCAACTCTGTGTGCTGGAAATATGCAGATCTATCTTTCGTTTTTCTTCCTGACTTCATCTTATTACAGGCAATTACATGCCTTTTTCACAGTCTGACCAAAAGGTTGAGGAAACTAAGCTGAAAAGCCAAAGCAACTCCTCTAAATGACTCTTCTTCAGAGTGCTAGGCCAGAGATTAGCTAACTCTGGATTCCCTTCAGTTTTAATTCTTCCTGATCTTAGTGCTGCCTTTGATGGCGTGGACCATTCCATTCTAATCTATTAAATGAATGTGGATGTGGCGGTGTCCACTCTTGGTTAGGTGTTAGTGTTCCGATGGGTTGGTTTCTGTTGGGGATATAAAGTCTGACTCATCAGAGGTTGTCTGTGGTGTTCCTCAGGGTTCTTTTTTAGGTCCCCTGTTTTTAGTATATACGATGCCATTAGGTGATATTATCCACAGGCATGTAGCGATAATCCTTGGCTGTACTTGCCTTTCATCCAGACAAATCCTCTACAGGGGCAAAACTGGCTGCTTGCTTAAAGTTTCGGATGTCTCCGAAATTCCAGATGTTTAATTCTGATAAAACAGAGGTCATTTTTTTTCGGTAAACAGCACCAAATAAAACAAGCCCATTTTTATTAAACAGAGCTCAGCAGCCTTTCCTCAGAACTAAAACTATTTTATGATCCTGGTTCTGTAATTTGTCCCATATTAGTAGGGATAAACTGAATGTTCGGCAACTGAAATTATTCGGTCGAATAAGCAAAAAAATCCCTTTCGGTGTTCGGCTGAATGAGTGAAAAGACCGAATAAATTTTACCGAACAATGCCGTTTTTTATGACGTGATAAAATAGCAACCAGCGTGGAGTGAGGCGCCCACGTTTTAAAAATGCAGCAAACATGTCGGCAGTGTAGAAGCATTTTAAAGTGTCCGAGAAAGACGTAAAAATGGCCATTTTCAGTATGGAAAAATAGTAGGCATTTCAACCATTTCATTATCTCTGAGGCATCATTGTTTTGAAATGAGAAACTGTCAAAAAATGATTTAACGATTCCGATCCTAGGTACTTGTCTGCTGCATCTCACGTCATTCAAGAGAATAGAACCGACTTTCATGTGAGGCTGCAGAGAAGCTACTTGTCATACAGAAGAACCTGCCACCTGAAAAAGTAGGCTTATGTCTAGGACAATAATTAATTTGTTTTGGGTTCATCCACTTTTTGCACTCTTTTCAATGCACTTTATAGCTGTAGGCAAAATAGAATGCTACATTCTTTCAGCAGTCAGCTATAGGCCTAATATAGTCTATTGAAGAAGGGGGGCTCAGATGGCCAAATAAAAATATTTTTGTTTTACTAATTTATTTATTTTATCTTGTGCTTTGTTGGTATAATGTCTGCTGGAATGTTAAAAAAAAATGTTCAGTGTTAAATATTTTTAAATTGTAGTTTTGTAATGGATTTTTTCTTTGAAAAGTAAGACAAAATAGTAATAGATAAAAATGCCCTAATGTTATATGGTAGCTTTCCTAGCCAAAATAACTGGGACTGAAAGATTACCTGTATCATCTTCTTGTTAACAAGCTGCAAGAAATAATGGCTGAAATACCAGGCTAGAATATTATTTTTAATGGCACTTACATAATTATAGTTAACAAGATGAGTGTCATCTCTTCAGCTAACCAATATCACAGGCTACATACTAAGCTGCGTTTATCAACTACAGGGCTAGTTTAGTTGGCATCTGAACAATTCCATTTGTTCAGCCAGGTATTTGCCCAGATCTACGTTCTGCAAGTAATATTAAACTGTTTAATATTAAACCCAACCCTGCCTACTACTCCATTTCCCTGCTCCTCACGCCATCGCCAGTTTAATGGCAACATTCCCAAACCTGCCAATAACCTTCACCTAGTCCCAGTTCTGTAAAAATCCTCACCTGTGCGACTGCCCTCTTCCGGCCTCATTCGGATGTGCCTTACCTGCTTCACCACTTCAGGGGGAAGCTCATTCTTCCATTGCTTCAGCTGGCGGGAGGCAAAGGAGTGCAGCGCGTAGGACATGGTGCCATACTCAATCCACAGCGACAGGTTGGAGGTGTCGATCTCTAGGGCCCGCCGGAAGCAGGTCAGCACAGCCAGCGACTGCTTCCAGATGGGCCCGGCACTCTTCAGCTCGTTGGAGTTCAGCTTGTCCTGAATGCGGCTGGCTCTGGCCAGGGCCATGCCTGCCCAGGAGTCAAACCTGCGGAAGGAGCAGGAGATGCACCCATGAACACAGCTAGCCAAACAAAGACTCCCATCAGAAACGGGTCTCGTTAAACCGTGCATTTCTCGCCCACCCAGTTTAACCACCTTGTATTAATACAGATATTCATGTCAGTTCTATCACTGAGCTAATATTCTAATATCTGGGGATTTATTTTATACATTTTCAACAGAAAAAGACAAGTAAAATTAAAAAGACAATTAGGCTTACACAAACTATGGGGGTTTTGTTTCCCATCCAAGTTGTCCCTAATCATACTGATTGAACAATACATCCTGTTTTTATGAATGTAGCTACAGTGTAGAAGAAAGGAGTTTCACACTCTATTAAAATTGGAATGAAAACAACACACCAGTCATTACAAAGGAAAGACATGACTTTTTAGCTCTTACTGTCAACATTACTCCGTAAATGGACTTGCCTAGCCCTTTACAACCCATCCCTTTACCATAATCTCTTTGACACCTAGGGGTGTCACAGTATGACAGTTTGTTGGGTTAACTAATCCTCATATTTAAATTTCATTCAAATATAAAATCAAACTTATTCAGGAATGTTTGTCTTTTTTTCCAGCTTTGTTATTCAAAACAGGCTTTTCCAGCATCCATGCTCTTCATCTTCAGTCTGATTCTAGTACACAAACTAGAGCCGAGTTCAACCTTGAGGGCATGAATCAATTCCATTTGTAGGTCCTTAGACCAGCTAGAAAACTGACCTGTCTGGACACACGCAAATGTCATGCATGTAAAATTTGATGGCCTTTGACTGTTCCTTGTTTTTGAAGTGGTAGTCGGCTAGAAGGTAATACAGCTCATTCACCAGTGGGGGTGCTGGGGACGCTCCTTCAGGCAGACAAGGAACCTAGATGAAAACACAACATGAGTTGGTCAAACCATAGTCAGCTTACGCTCGCAATTCAAAGAGTTATCTGTTACAAGGCTTCCCAAGTTCTCATTGGAGTAGGGTTAAGTCCTTCACCTTCTTAGAGTAAAGGCAGATTTGTCATTTATATTGATAGGTAGGTCAAGGTTGAAAGTCCTGCCAGACCACAGAGGGCACAGTTAATTTTTAGACAATAAAACTGACCCGATTCTGTAAAATGTTATTCTATTTCTTTCTTAATCTACTTATCTGTGCATAGACTAACCGAAAACACACAGGACTTTCGGCCCCTTTAGAGTTCCACACCCTTGACTTGGCGTGATGATTAGAACAGTGGTTCTAAATCCTGGTCCTGGAGGACTGCAACGAGTCAAGGTTTACATTCTAGCCAAGTCCAGTATTCAATAAAAAATGCATTGGCTTAATTTAAATAGTTGAGTATTTCCGCTCTATACAGATGACAAGTAGGAAAACCTCGAACAGTAGCTCTTCAGGACCAGGACCCAGAACAACTGGATAAGAATTTCCATCAGGGGTCTTCAGTCTTCCCCCTCCACGTCACCTCATAATTGTGTAAAAGAAATCCTTATTTAGATTTGAAATGACGTCAGTCAAAGCTAATGGTAGCCAGTAGCCACTAAATTAGTGGTAGCGGGAAAACCCAGCAGACACTTGAGGACCTCTGATTTACAATTCCGCAATTTCCCCATGGGGATGAATAAAGTACCTATCTATCTATCTTACAGCCAGTTGTTCACAGCCCTGGTCCTGCAGATCCTTGCTTGGCCTTCTGGTCTTTCTCCTAACCTCTCTCTTAATTAGCACGGATTGAGCAGTAAATCACAATCTCTCACTGGGCTGTGTTTGGGATTAACTAACCATCTTCTGTGCATCATTTTTGGACAAAAATGTGTTATTAGGTTTGTTTATTATATAGTACAAAGAAAACACCTATGTTTTTTATTTATTTATGCCTATTAAGCACATTATAAATATGTGACTATAGTCTAATGAATTAGGGTTCATTTGTTGTACAATTAATGACACAAATTAAGTTAACATCTCAAAGTAAATTAATTAAGAGGGACATAAAAAAACCCAGCACAAACAGGGATCATGGTTTTTTTATGAATATATTACTATGTTGCTTTTTTTGTTTTAATTTGAGATTAAAAGTTTTTTTGTTTTTTTATGCCTTACCGCATATTTACATATGGCACCTTCTGATGGCCCGCGCAAGTAAACCATGGATATAGGCAACAGGAGGCAGACACTGGACAAGCATGAATCACAGAGGCATTTGGCTGGGCTGTTGTTAGCTTAAAATAGTTACACACTACTCTGCAGTGTCCAGAGCTGTCTGTGCTAGGCAAGCCGCCCCTCAACATAAACAACTGAGACTCACGCCATGATTATATAAGGAGATGTCGAAAGAACCAAAGGGGGGGGCTGGGGCTGAGCCAGGAGAAAGCTATTCTGCATTCCAATTCCCACTTCAATTTTGTATTTTAAGTTACCTGTTACATCCAGAAGAATAAAATCTACATGACAATAGGCTACAAGACATTTTCAGTTTATTTCAGTGACCTCGAAATGAAGAATTTTCACTAAGTACAATTTTATATTTTTTTTAACAACACTCTTATTATACAGATATACCTGTCAGTCATAATGGAGAAGTCCTGTTCTGGATTGATTTAACTTGGGTTTAAAGCATGAAAGTGAGCTTAGCAGCTATGTTTCATCATTAGGCAGATTTAGGAAGCATTTTAATCCCTGTCATTTGTGGGGTTTTTTGTTGTTTTTCCATTGATTCACTGCAAATCTGCATTAAGCAGATTTAGAAGCATACAAACTACCTAGCAACTAGACTAGGCTTTTATTAGCATTATTAGCACGTGTGATGATAAAAGGCCGGAGACCAAAAGAAGTGAGCACCTAAATGAGGAAATACAGGATTCCTTCTGTTGTGACTGGGGTCGACGCTTGCAGGACGGCTCCCCGGCTCACACTGACCTTGAGTGCCCCGCCCTCGATGTAGGCCAGCACCTCATCCATGGTGAGGGTGGGGGCGTCGTTCCGGGGCACGATGCCCGAGATCCTCTTCAGCAGGTTTGAGAGGTCCGCTGACACTGTGCTGGTCTTGTAGCTGTCAAACTCTGGCAGTGTCTTCGGTTTGAAGTACTGGAACATGAAGAGGGCGTCGGCCCACTGCAGCTCCACCTGTGGCACAGGGAGCAGACGCTGTGGCAATGAGGTATGAAACCATGACACAGGGGAGACGATCACCATGGAAACCGACTTGTGGCGGGTGCTATCGCCACGATGTGGGAAGCACCTCACCGGTTTCCCCGATGCGCACCATTCCCACAGCGCTTTACTTCATAAAGGAGAACAGCCCAGTAATAACATCATGGCTGCCATAATGAATTATAACAACTGTCCAACTGTTTACCTGAACCTACAATGTCTTACAGTAAGGATAAGACAGCGCCAAGTGGAGTCAGAGCAACGGCTTTAACCCGCAACTACTTTTACCGTTTCCAATAAAGGCAGGAGACGGATGAGATTGGGATAAGATAGTGTCCCATGACCGGTGGTCGGTTTTACCCTTAGAGGAAATTTACTCATTTAGCCACTAAACCGACACCTACCCCTCAATTTTACACAAACCTGCTTGTAATCCTTAACGATTTATTTAGGGCAGATTTCCATTTAGTCATTTGAAAGAGGCTTTTTTATCCAAATAACAAAACAAAAAAAATCATAACCAAGTTCATAATATAGTACCAAAATCAAGTATGAAATTACAGAACAGACACATTCAGTCGGGCCAGGGTAAAGTGAAAAGGTGGATTTTGAGCATGAATGTTTCAAAATCTCACTCCACCATCAAGGTGACCGACTGCTCAGAGAGAGGAAAGATGCCAACAGATGACCTACAGCAGAGGTGGGTTGGATAAAGAACTGAAGACAGGATCACTTCACGCTAGTGGATAAAGTTTAATTTAAAAAAACCTACAATACTTTACCTACACTAAACAGAGACATAACTCATTCCCTGTAATGTTATTAGTGTTGTTAAACAAAAAAGATGATGCAATGAGTCATTATTAGGTTATCTAGAGGCCTTAATAATTAGCCTTTTTTTTAGTCTGTGAACTTCATTAAGTACCTCAAATACCCACACAGTTCACATATATTAGATATGCAACAAATTAAAGTCTACACTGGGCTTTTATGTCTATGCTTCCAAGTACATCTAAGACAAAGGCCTCTTCTCAGCAGGCAACTGCCCACATTTCCTCAAATCGACAACCAGAACCACTGTCGTGGTAAATTCAATGTGTACCTAATAAAAGCCAAAAAAACCAAACTCTCATTTGGTCGATATTCCAGGGGTTCTCTATGGTACATTCTCAGAGAAAATGCACTTCTGAATTTATAGCCGCAGCTGGACCACTGATGTGCCGAGCATTGTTTCTTACTGAATAAATAAAAATAACAATTCCAAGTGTAGATCACAGGCAGAACAACTTGACACAAAAGGGACCCATACAGAAATTAACCCATCGTAATGAAAAAGAAAAGACAATTCAGTCTTTCACTGTTAGGAAGGGAATATGGCCCAGTCCGTACACAATCCAATCACACAACGGTCAACGCTTTTCATCTGGGTACATTCGCCTCCACACAGGCCTCTCTCTCTGCTCTTCACGCTGGTCAATATTTCGCTCAGCAACCTACTCGTCCACTGGGGCGGTTACCAGAAAAAAGCCAGCATTTGCACTGATAGCCGACTCCCGTGAGATTTCCCAATGGAGGGTACAGAAGAACGGCTGTGATTCGAGGCTGCCGAAGCAGGTGGATAACAGACCGTGATGCAGTTCCAGACTAGCGAAGCAGGCGGATAACAGACCATGATGCAATTCCA
>JAOYSI010070460.1:19750-43339 GCA_025775065.1 Hiodon alosoides
GACTAGCGAAGCAGGCGGATAACAGACCGTGATGCAGTTCCAGACTAGCGAAGCAGGCGGATAACAGACCGTGATGCAGTTCCAGACTAGCGAAGCAGGCGGATAACAGACCGTGATGCGGTTTGAGATGGGCAAAGCGGGCACATAACGGAATGTGATGCGGTTTGAGACCGGCAAAGCGGGTGCATAACAGACTGTAAAAAAACCCTGTCATTTGTGGGGTTTTTGGTTGTTTTTCCATTGATTCACTGCAAATCTGCATTAAGCAGATTTAGAAGCATACAAACTACCTAGCAACTAGACTAGGCTTTTATTAGCATTATTAGCACGTGTGATGATAAAAGGCCGGAGACCAAAAGAAGTGAGCACCTAAATGAGGAAATACAGGATTCCTTCTGTTGTGACTGGGGTCGACGCTCGCAGGGCGGCTCGCTGTAGGCCAGCACCTCATTCATCCTGTAATGCGGTTTGAGACCGGCAAAGCGGGCACATAACGGACTGTAATGCGGTTTGAGACCGGCAAAGCGGGCACATAACGGACTGTGATGCGGTTCCAGACGGGCAAAATGTCTCTACGGTTGTGTTTTGTGCTCTCTCTCTCTCTCTCTCTCGAGCTCAGTCAGCTCCTCACCCGCTGCTGTAAACTCGCGTGCTCACACACACTCACAGGTAATATGCTAATGTTACTGCCGAAGTTAGAATCATTTTTTTAGAATTTTTTAGAATTTTTGTTGAATCAAATTTACGTAAATGAACGTTAGCGTTACTAGGTTAATTGGCATACACAGCTATTGTTAGCAGTCTGAGGTAACGCTATAAAGATAAAAAGCTGAAACCAGGGATGCAAACAGGTAAGGAATAAAAAACGTGAGAATATTGCGGGGTGAGACCCCCCCCCCCCCAAGAAAACTTTCTCCTGGGATCTACATGAATCTCATGGGTGATGGTGAATTTCACCAAAAGGTGAGGAGTTTGCATCCCTGTGAAACTGAAACTGACATCCCTAGTTTGTACCCTGCTTTTCAGAATGAGCAGACAAAAATATTTTAAGAGACCACTTCAAACCCCAGATGAGGAAGAGACAGTAGGTAGCTAGCTGGCTAGTAAGCTAGTAGATGGCAAGTCAATAGCCAAACAGATTATTCATAGGCTTTTGTCAAGAAATAAACAGGAGTAACTGGCAAATTTTAACATTGCTTGTTTCTTTGTAGCATGACAGACTCCAGGTAGCAGGAGAGACGGCCTCAGGGAGTCCCTGTGGGGCAGCAGGAGGTAGTTCGCCCAGGGAGAGGGGTAGCAGAGGAGAAATTGTTTACAACAGCACAACGCTAGCCTCTTCATTTTGCTCTCAAAGTGCACCAGATGGAAGTATTTAACTTTAAAATGTACAAAACTTGTTTTAAGTTTATATATATATACACACACACACACACACACACACACATATATATATACACACACTCACACACGACCCTAGAGGGTCAGAGGTCCACCCCCCCATAGTCTCACAAAATCCTGTGGGAAACACTGACGGTATTATATCTGAATGCTGAAGCCATTTGAAAATGTATCTCATTTAAAGACCTAGAATGTTAATCAATTACTTATTGAATTGTTTTTAGGCTGCTCCGGGGTCTTATCAAGATTGAGATTCTGCAATTATACCACAATTACAACTGACCAAGTCTCAGCAAAACAGTTATCAAAGTACAAATCCAGGCTTCCCTCTAGTGGCTAAATGAGCCACTGCAACCATAACAAAAACTAACAAAATAGTTTCAAGGGAATTCACCAGACAGGGGATATTAATCAAACCCTCGCAGCAAAAAAGACCAGTATCGAAATTCTGGGAAACACTTAGAATTTTACACAACAACTACTAGCGTCATGAGAGGAAGACCTGAGCTGACCTTGAGAGATCTTTACGAGTCCAACCCCCCACTGCTTCATTCAGTCACTCCCAGCATGGCCAAGTGGCTTGTCGGATCATATAACCAGCCATGTACGTGGAAAATTTTAGCACGCACGCACGCACGCACGCACGCACACACACACACACACACACACACACACACGACTGGTCAAGGTCCTCAGACCAGCCCCTCAAATCGGCAAACCCTTTCGAGGGAGGCAGGAGCGAAGAAAGACGACGCTAGGTTAAGGTCGTTACGGACCTGCTGGGCCGAGTGCTCCTCCAGGTAGCGGGCCTTGCTCTTCTTGCTGGGGTAGGCGTACAGGCAGTAAAAGCACTGCTCCAGGGCCGTCTCCAGCTCTTCTTTGTAGGGGTGGGTGTCCTCGGCCGCTGAGGCCATCAGTTCCCGCTGCAGGACCCGCACCTATGGGGGAGCGGGGGGGTTACATAAAAATTCAGATATTCTAGTAGTTGTAGAAATGTATTACTGTTATTATATTATATTATAATTATTTTCTTTGAGTATATAGCATTTGGAATATAAACACAGACAAATCAGACAAACAAATACAGCAAAAAATTTAAAAAATAAATTTTATATTAAGAATGAGGAACTGAAAAAATGCTAATTAATATATTTTTGTTCAAAAGATTTAACCAGCAAGCACCTTCAACTGAAACCTACCCTGATTGAGGGAGGTGTTAATGATATGACCATGCATGTATAGAGAAAACATCCAGAAAAGCAAATTGATACTGTACAGACATTTAACTGACAGATTAGAAAACTCTACCAGGGACAACCAAATAGTATCTCAATTTGAACAGAATTTGAGTTAACACTGAAAGGGGGGGGTGCGACGCGCGTCCGTAAACCGGATCCGGAGACTACTCACGTAGAACTTGAGGAGTGCCCCGTCCGAGTTGCAGCACCAGGAGCGGCGCCCCAGGTACTCGTGGGCCGTGTTGAGCAGCATTAGGGAGGAGGGCAGCATGGGTGTTTCTGGGTCATCTGGGACAGAGAAAGAGCGAAAGAGAGATTTGAAAGGCTTTTCTTCTCGGGAAACGGACGGAGATGCAATGTTGCATCGGGACGTCCCGCAGCGCTTGCCTTCCTCGTCCTCGGTGGGCAGATGCTGCTTCAGCAGGCAGTCGAAGGCAGCCTCTTCGTGCTTGATAATTCGGTGCAGGATGATCCACGGCAGCACGGAGGAGAAGTGTTGCTCCTTGGGTTCATCCAGCACGGCCATGCCATAGTCAATCAGCTGGGGTGGAGAAACAAGTATGTACATAAATACATTTACAAGTATGTAAAGTAAAATACATACTTTTTACAAGTATGTAAAAAAAAATTTCAATAAAGACACAGGTGGAGGAATGGGGCCTAGGGCACTCGGGGCATGCATCTCCCTGACCTGAATAAGGTTGCTGGTAAGACGTGCCATGCTGGTGGAGCGCGGGGGATTGCTCAGTAGCTGCGGGTCCTTGGAGAAGCAGAGCTCAATGCCTTCCAGCATCTGGGTGATGGTAGCCGACCACTCGTCCTTGGCAGAGGAGGAGGAGGAGGAGGAGGAGGAGGAGGAGGAAGGCGAGAGGCTGTTGAGCTGCTGCAGGGCCTCATTCAGTGCTACCTCAGAGCACTCCAGGCACTGCCGCAGGTCCTGCTGCTTCAGAAGGGAGTTCTGCCACACCAGGAGGGGTACACACATCAAAGAGGAAGAGTCATAGGTGTCACACAGACAAATAACGTCAACCAGGAGGAGCACACAGTCAAAGCTTGTTGGGAGGTGACATTAAGCATTGACATCGTCCAATCACCGCATAAACAAAAATAAAAGAATCCATAATGTGACGTGGCATTTCCCAGCAACCCGAATCGGTACCTGCAGCAGCAGCAATTGGGCCGGCCTCTCGGGGGTAGCGCTGATGAACTCCAGGGCCTTCATGCGCACTGAGCCCCCATTGCCCAGGGTGGGTCGCAGCAGCCGCACCACTGACTCGTAGTCACCTGACTCAAAGAAGCGCTGGATCTCCTCTAGGGACTGACAGCGCTCCAGGGACTTCAGCTTCTTATCGATCTAGCCATGGGAGACAGGCTGTGACTGTCAACAGGTCCCTCAGAGCAGGCATTAATGAGGACCAGAAACCAGAGAAGAAGCACGCGAGAACTGATGCTTTTCCATTGAACAATACCCCTATTATGACAGGGCTTTTGGTGAATCAAAAGTGACTCATGGCAGTTAGGACCGATTAATTACTTTTAATAGACTGAGAGGAACAGCCGATGCCACCACCAGTCCACTCCTATGCCCTGGATCCCAGACAGAAGTTCCCTACTGAATGGAGGCTGACCTCATCCACAGAGATGGCAGCGTCCATGCGCAGGTTGGGCAGGTAGATGGTGTACTTGTCTCCCTCAAGGCCACCAACTGGTTGGGCTGCCTTATTCTGGAGCATCTCGGTGCACATGTCGTAGCTGTCTAGGGCTTGTTCCATGTCCCCCTGAGGGAGGACACATGGTGCGTGGAGCCATGTCCAAAGGAAACACACACACACACACACACATACATACATACAGTTCCTTGAATAACAACCACAACACAGAACTGAAGCCCATTATCGGAAGACATGTACACACCAGCAAACACACACCGAGCTCAACATGCACCATGCTCAGATGTTAAAAAACAACAATTTTAAAAAAGCAATTAAAGCTATGCTTAATGACACCCTACGCATGCAGGTTTCAGTTCCTCCAAGGATTTTCAACACATTAAAGGGAATCCAATTTATTTTAAAATAAAAAGTCTGCCGATTTTAGAGCAGTGGAGGGCCAGTGAGACCGTATACCTGCAGGGCCAGGAAGCGGGCCTTGAGCCAGTAGACACGCACGAGAAAGGGAAGCCATTTGTCCTCAAACAGGTCCCTCTGCGAAGAAGCGAAGGCCAGCTGTAGAAGGTCCCCCTGGAAATGCTGGCCCCCCTGATCGGCTGCCTGGCTCAGGGCGCCCTTCCGCGGGGACACTGGACAGCAATGCCAATGTGTCAGGTTCCGTAACAACATCAACTTTGTAAATGATTGAGTTGTGTGATGCCACAACAGATTAACAAACAACAGTTTAAGTCAATTATGTTATTTATGTAAACACTTGTGTGAAAATACAATTTCTGTTAAAATTAACATTAGAATTGCAAAAAAAAGTAAATATCACTTTTTCGGAATAATGTTTTCATACTTTAACTGACCTCAAGACAGGATAGAATGATAGCAGATTTATGTATCTTATATATAAAAATATATAGATATACATATCTATATCTATACACATATATACATACATACATATATACACATACACATATACACATATACACATATATACATACATATATACATACATATACATATATACACATATATATACATATACACATACACACATATATATATATATATATATATATACACATACATACATATACACATACACACATATATATATACACATACATACATACACATACATACATATATACACATATATATATACACACACATATATATACACATACATATATACATACATATGCATACATATATACATACATATGCATACATATACATACATATACATATACATATATATGTATGAAAGCAATACGTTACAACCAAAACATAAACTATCCATTTACACGTACAGTATTTATATTAAACAAAAAACATTTCATAGGCATGTTGCTTAAGGACATCCCTGGCACAAATGGTATTTCACGGGGGACTGACCTACAAGAAAAAAAACAGGGCTATACCATTCACATCTCACCAGTTTTGCCTTTGGCGAACGACCACTGCTCCAGCTGAAGCTCCATGCATGAGAGACTCATCACCATCATTTCCTGCATAGGGGAACACAGATGAGTACAGAAAAGACAGCCAAACAGAACGGAAGAACAGTCACAAAGTACGTGCCATTCCACAATGCAAAGAGTGACTTGGCTGCATGCATTTTAAATACATGCAGGAAAAGGATTTAAAAATACTTTGTATTAGACACAGGTCTGATATACTGTGCTATTTTAGAGGAAAAAACGTGACAGACCCCCTCAATCACGTTTTGCCCTGTGAATTGCCCTGTACCCGAATGTGTTGGTTGCTGCAGTCCCTCAGCAATGGGTTTGGCAGCCCACTGCTGTGCTTCCTCCAACAGCGGTACACCTCCAGAACCACAGCCGCCAATCCCTGAGGCCACTCCTTCAGGAACTTCTGTCCAACGGCCTTCAGGTAGCGCATCATCAGCTCTAGTATTCCGCTGTTGGTCATGTTGTTGAGCAGGAAACAGTGGACGTCCTGCCGTTCTGGAGAAGTGCAGACACACACAAAAAAAACTATTAAATAAAAAATTGCAGAAACTGCAAATGCACTTTCTAATTGTACTGGAATGTCATGTGACTATTATTGAACACAAAATAAGGAGTAAGCTCTTCGATATTAGTTTCTGGTGCATAAAACAACACTAATGGATTAATTTCGTTCACACTACGGACATACAGGAACTTTATATGGAATGTATGGAACCCGTTTTATTACATTGTTTCTTGTGGGAGAAAAAATTGAGTGTAAAAGTTTTTGATGCGTAACCACGACAAATATCAATGATTGACTGCATATATTTATTTCCATATTCTACCAAAATATTCCTACTACTATATACAGGTCCTGTACGTTGTAAAATTCCATTAACAGTTAATACTGCCATTTACAGGTAGTGAACAAACTGTAGATATTTCAGAGAAGCCCACCAGATTCCATGAAAACAATAGAGTCGAAGGGAATGCAGTTGGTCCCAGGGTGTAGCTGGGAGTCCTGTTTGACCTCAGATTGTGTCTCATAGTTCCCGAGGCTCTCCTCGTCATCCTCCAGGTCAAACTTTTTCAGCCTGATCAGTAAAGAAAAGCAGGATGGTGACCACACAGGCCCACAAACATACATCTTTTAAGTCTTCTGTCACTCAAGTTCTCCGACGGGTATACCTGGATGGGAGGTACTTGAGCAGGAGCTCCTGGAAGTCGATCTTCTCCTCCTTTTTGCACTTGGTGTTCCTTACGCGAGCCGAGCGGCGCTTGGCCGTTTCCACGTTCTCCTCCATCACGCGCTTCCTCTTGGAAGCTTTCTTTGACTTCTCCGTGAGAGAGCCATGAAATGCTGCAAAGGCAATGATGGAGAGGCCTGTCTGCACGGCCAAGACACACTAGCGCAGAAAAATGGGTCTTTTACGCAAAACATATAGCGCAGATAAAAAAACTAAATTTTCGAAGATGAGCGCTTATGATCACTACAGATTAAATATTACACAGCTCACAACAGTGGTTTTGGCCGCCAGGGAGGACAGATACGACTTACTGACCCATGGTACTGGGGGTGGTGGTGACCTCCACGGTGCTGTGGCTCTGCACGAGCTGGACCAGAGGGGCAGTCGGGGTGATGGCGGGAAGGTCAGCCACGAGGGGCAGGGAGGGGTTAGGGCTGCAGCAGGGCAGGGTCTGGATCACACTGACCGGGGTGAAGGCCTGTGGCAAGGCCTGGAGGCACTCTGGGTCCCGGTACTCGGACAGGTCGATCCTGCGTCCCAGGCTGGGTCGAGGGGGCTCGCAGGTAGTCTGGTACATGTACATGGCCAGCAGGCTTTCCCCCAGGCACTTCCACCTGTGCAAAAACCACAGTAGCATGCATCACTTCAGGCTTATCACAAACATAAAATCTGTAAAAAACTGCAAAACATATTCCATACCCACTAAAGCCATAATGAAAACAGGCAACACAAGGCAAAGAGAAGTGCCGTGAGGGACACCCACGTGAAATATGTTATGGGCTGAACCAAAATCAGTTCTGGTTTAGGATCCTGGACGGAAAGCGCCTGCCGGCGGCGGCGCAGCTCCAGCCCCTCCTGCACAATGGCCCTGGCCTCCTCCTCGTCCACATCCACAGAATGCACTGACATATCACTGTCAGAAGGGGGCACAAGATGAAGATTCAGAGGCTGCCTACCTCACCCCCCCACCTCATTAGCTACTGCAGAGCCTATAAATAGAATCCACTTTCGGGAGTCTGGGTTGGGGGCATATCTTCGATACACAGCAGGCTCACAACATACACCCTAGCTTTTTTGGTAGTTTTTCCTCATGCTGGAGGTCTCACCATTTCAAGAACATCTGGAAAGAGTCTTTTCTCAGGCAGGGCTGCTCCTGGAAGATCCTCTCCTTTAGCACCAGCCCTTTGGTGTAGCAGTGGTCCTTCTCCAAGGCTTTACAGATGAAATACAGGCAGCCTGGACAAGTAGGACAGGAGTAAAGGCAGCTCTTCAATTACTAATGTCATGCGCACACCCCTGCTCGCTAACCCATCACCGCCAACTGGAAAACAACAACCTCTCCCGTCTCTTCCCTTCAATACCTGCTCCACTCTACTAGGTTTGTTTCACTTTTTTGGCAAGTTTGTGCAAAAGCAGGTTTGAAGGCATCGATTCCGTCTGGTTACAGCCGGTTTACCGGATATCTCATGTCTGGACTTGTCTCCAAGACTTTAGCTAGGTGACTGTGTTCGGCGCCGCTTCAGTGTTTGTGCAAGTGTGGGTTTTTAAAGTGTAACAGAAGAGGGCACTGGGTGGGACTCAGAGCGGCTGACCAGGCACCCAGCTGAGACTAGAAGCTGAGTGATAGCATTTATAGCATTTAACGACAGTTGCACAGTTAACCCATGAGTCAATCATAGAACTTACTATGACAGGGACCTTTATCAACAAAAATCTTAATTAACCTCCATGTGCTCTAATATTTAATATTTACAGTATCCATTTTGTTCCATCTGAAAAAGGAGAAAATGGATGTGAATATTAAACACTGCATTACTATTTTAAAAAAGTACTGTGAATGCATGCATTCTGACTTCTTAGCTAATCTCTTACTAACAAAATGGCCGGTACTGACAAATACCGTATTTGATACTACAACTCACAGCTGTAGTCGCTGATCGTGTACAGGACTGTTATGAGGTTGTCCAGGCAGGGCCAGTGGTCTGGGTTACAGCGCAGACCCTCCTCAAAGGCGTGCCGAGCCAGCGGGACGCGCACAAGCCGCACAGCCACCTGGCCGATCTTGTACCACATATTCACATCTGTGGAGTCCAGCAGCACAGCCTGATGGCAGACAGAAAGGGGCGCAATTTAAAACAAACAGACGAGCAACGTTCGCAAGTACAAGGCCAACACCGTCACACCATTAATTTGTGACACAATATTTGTGAACACATATGATTAGTGTCTACCAAAAGAGGCTCTTTTGGATAATAACCATGTCCACACTTTTTTGTTTTGCTAGGTGCCTGTGCGGAACTGCGTTACCTCCAGGTAGAACTCCATGGCCGTCTCCAGGTCGTCTCGGAGAGCAGCCAAGCTGGCCAGGTTTTTGTAGGTCGAATACTTCAGCATCAACCCAGGGTGCTTGAGCCCCACCTTCTCATCATCTGAGGGCACAGCCTGTACAAACACAAGGGAGCAGGAGTTAAGTAGAGCTGGATCCACTCACAACACCTCCTGAGGATGATCACATATATTCACACCTCCTTCAGCAGCGGGGTCTCGAGAAGCTCATGGTAGGCCTTGGCCGATTCTTCAAACCTATCATGTTTCTGAAGATCCAAGGCTTTGTGGTACAAGGCAAATGCCTCAGCTTCCTACACCAAGAACAAAACAAACACGTTTTAGCTCTCAACCACAACAAGGTACACAATCATCATCTAAACACAAAGAATCTTTAAATTATAAAATCAACGCAATTATTAATTTGTATAAAAAGCACACATAGAACATTCAATTTTAAGTGTTTGAACTTAAAGGCAGGATATTGCCCTATAGCGTGCATTATTGACACTGCCGACTCTACAGGTGTGTGCAGATCTTCCCGATAGCGTGCGATGGAAAGACACGCCAATCACGACAGGTGTGTGTGTTTGTGTGGGAGTGTAGATCCTTCACCTGGGCTTCCTTGGTTTGGCTTTTGTGATTCTTCAGGGGATCCTCATGTTCGTCTGCAGCCACAGAGGCCGCATTGAGTGCAGCAATTCTTATCTGGAGGTGAAAAGGGAGGTAAACATAAGCATAAGCATACTTACAACGTTCTGGTGTCAGTTTGGGCTTGTAGGCACTGCCTTAAAAGTTAAGCTACTCAATACCAATCAGAAAACTACCTAATACCATCTGTTATTAACCCCTGGTGTTTAAGATATGCGTAAGGTTTGTGAATAGACTTCTTGCATATGCACATTTTGAAACATAAAAAGGCTAGCTACAAAACATTTTATAATGGCATGCGACTTTAAAACCAAGGAATTTAACAATGCAAAAGAAATTACCATAATGTAATGGTAACAGGAACTACCATCAGCTCATGTCGACAAATCCTATAAAAGATAACAGACTTGTAAAAGACACAGAAACAATAAACAGTGCGATTTGATTAACGCAATGCACAAGTGAGTGTCTTCGATAAATAATAATATTGTGCGTTTATAAAAGTCACATAATTCATCTTTCCACGAAAGGTTGTCCATGAAAAACCACAACACTGACCTGTACAGATAAACGTAAAGCTATTTAATTAATTGCACAGTACTGCTTTCGCGTCCATAAAACATATAACCAGCTACCATATTAAATAAACACTTATTTTGCATTGAATCATATACGTTCTTCTGTTAGTTAGCAAGCTGGCTAACTAATCATCTCCTAACAGCATCTCCTTTCCCAAGTTGTTGTTTGAGCTAACAACTCGAATGATGCTAGCACTCAAAAGGTGGATTACAAAAAGAATCATAAGGTCATAAGAATTATTCATTGTAATGCAACTTCCAAACGTAAACGTAATGATGTGATATAACTGATAACTGCAATACCTTTCGGTAAATAGTAAGCAAGTGCATGTCAGAGGACAATAATACCGACTAGTGCCACAAGAACACCGCTCATTGATTAGTCAGTAACGAAACATTTCATTGGTCGCTATTTGTCCCCCTTTGGAACACGGTGCCCAATCTTAAATTTCAATACTCAGGAATAAATTCCTATTACAAAAATATTGGTGAATTGGATATAAGTAATATATTTCACATTCTAATAGAAACTAAATCAAGTTAGTTTGAATTTTAGGATGAGTTGATTACGATTCTTGAATTAATCGTTAGTTCAGCGAAGGAAAATATAAAAATAAATGCCTCTAGGTCTAGAAGAAATAAAAGTTAATCTTTTTATCTTTCAACAAATATTTAATACCATAATATACCGTGTACCGTTCGTTGAACGCCACAGTAATGTAAATCAATCCTATTATATTACTTTTTACAGGAGTCCATAGGGTGAAAAACAAATGTCAGAATTCATGTTTGAATCATTCCAGGTTCTGTCAAGACTTTGAGATACGCATTATATAAAACTTGCTGTTCTTTCAGTGGATAAAAATAGCTGCAAATGTTCGTTGTTGAGATTTACTAAAATAACAATTTACAAAGAAAATTAATAATGACTACAAGCTGGCAGTGTTGTGAGGATTCATGAAAAAGTAGCAAGGTGGAAACTACTGCTCACCAAGAAAAACATGAATGCTTGTCTCAAGCTTAGTGGATGATCCCCAATAGTTCTGTAACAATGTTCTGCGGACAGATGAGTTGAACATGGAACTTTCTGGCCTACAAGGGCCTCCTTATGTCCAGTGAAAATCATGCACTCTATTGCACAGTAAGAGCCTCATTCCAGTGGTCAAGCTTTGTGGTGGTAGTGTCATGGTTTGGTTCATCAGGACCTGGACATTACTGAAGAAACCTTTAATTCTGCTCTGTGTCAGAGAGAATAATCTGTGTACAGGAGAATGCTAGGACATCCGTCTGTGAGCTGAAGCAGATATGCAGCTGGTTCATTCAGAAACACAATGATGAAAGTCTTCATCGAGTGGTTGAACAAGAATTTTTATGTTTTGGAATGGCCTAGTAATTCTACACTAAACCCCATTGAGATGTGGCAGGGCCGGAAATACGTAATCATGCTCACAAATGCCTGAGTTGAAGCAATTCTGCATGGAGTGGGACCGTTCTTCCACAACACAGTAAGAGACTAATCAATAACCACAGGAAGCATGTTGTTGCAGTTGTTGCTGATAAAGGTGGGGTAGACAGCTATTGGGTCTAAGGGGTAGATTACTTTTTCACATGGGGACATGTGAATACATAAAATAAGTATTGATTTTTTTGTTCAATCTTTATTTTCAGGTGATGATCTGAATATTCAGTCAAATACACAAAAATTGGATGGCACAAATACCTTTTTGCTGTACAGTATATTGTATGACCTTTATATATTTGTGGTTAGCAGAATCAGCTAAGGACCTGGACCAAGGTACGTTATGCCAACGGATTCCCTCTCCAGTCAAACTGAGAACTTTGTTTCCGACTTCAAAATTATTCTCTTAATCAGAGACTTTCAGATCCGGATCTAAAGGGACATGTCCCCTCCAGCCACCCATATGGACATATAGCATATAGTAGGTTACATGACCAATGACCATCATTAGAAATTCGGCATCACGTTGTCAGACTTCACAATCATTACCATCTTTATTGAATTTAAGCCCAAACAAAAAGGCCTTCGGGTTTATTGTACATCTATTTAACTGTCACTGTTTTAGAAATGTACATCCTTTTATCTCAAGCACAAAATCTACAGATTTCCCTGTTTACCACAGCATTCATCATATTACTTGTAAGGCTTTTCAATACTGTTCTATTTTGGAATGAGCGGAGAGATTTAAGAGAGTTCAAGTTCGTGAGAAGCCTCAAAAAGCACTCAACTGTATAGGAGACCTTCTGCCAGTCAAGTAGGCGTGGCTAGGAACAACAACCTTATTCTTTTATTTTTTTTCTCAGTCACAGTGTAGACGGTATTTTTTTTAAAGGCACAAAAGAGAATTACAGATATTTATGCAGAAGTAAACAACCAGCGGGTTTTTATATTTAAAAATAAAATAAACAGAGGTAAATCCAAACACTAATGCCATATCATTCATTCTTCCATAGACATTTGTCGTTGATTTTAGATGTGCTTCTTGGCTTTTTCTTCCTGAAAGGATGACATAAAAGTGTTACATTTTTACTTCATAAAAAAAAAAATCTCTAACGATAAAAAAACAAACAATTTCACGAATATTTTTTCAAAACTATTAAAATTTTTTAAAAGCTATGGCTTCCATCATTGATATGTTGCTAAACCGTATCTACGTAGCAGTGTGACAGGTGGTACGACACGACTCCTTAATAAGCACTGTCAACAAGACAATTCAAAACGCACATGGCCATGATAAAAGCCACTGATTCACTACTAAGCTACATTAGCCAACATTACCTTGATGGCCTTCTCAAGCTCCAGGAGGGTCTGCTGATAATGGAGCTCCATGCCCTTTAGGTTCTCAGGTTTAACAATGTGCCTCTGCACGCCTGGGCTGCCTGCGTCCTGCACCATCTGAAGGAATGGCTTCTCCTGAGGGAATCGGAATTTCAGTCGGTCACGGAACACATTCGACCACCACTGAGTCACAGTCCGTCTTCTAGGATAAGATCCAGTCCTGATAACGTGGGCCCAAGAAAACATTAACTTGGTATCTTTCCCTGAAGAAGTACTGTGTTCTCTGCTTGTCCTGGTCACACCCTGACCTTACCTGAACTCCCAGCAGGAAAGTGAAGGCCAGTCCAGCTTTCCCCGCCCTAGCAGTCCGTCCGACCCTGCGGACAAATACCATGACATCATCATCATCATCATCAAGGCACTGCCTCAACAAGAAGCTAGCGTTCTAATCAATATTTCAGTATTACTGGGATATTAAATCTTGATTATTTTACGATTTTTTTTTCCCTTCTTACCTATGAACGTAGGTCCTAATAAACTGAGGTGCGTCGTAGTTCACCACACATTTCACCCCATTGATGTCAATGCCACGGGCAGTGGCATCGGTGCTGATTAACCTTTTACAAACAAAACATGGTCTTAGTGCCTGCATTCACTTCTATACGGTTATAAAATTAGGATTTTTAAAGCAAGTCTAATTCTTAAATGATAAAACTACATTCAATTGCATAGCAGAGGGTAAGAGAATGAGCTTAACATACATTTTTTACTATCCCACCAAACAGGCACGCACACACAGGCACGCACACACAGGCACGCACACACAGGCACGCACAGCTGGATTTTGCCCTGTTCGAAATCCTTCAGGGCTTTCTTTCTTTCGCTGGGGCTGAGTCGCGAGGAGAACTCGGCCACCTGCACTCCACCATACAACTGACACAGCAAGTACAGCCTGCGGGAGAGAGGGACCCCTTATCAAACAGCAAATAAAAATAGAGGGCTGCCCGAATGAGAAAGAGGGAAATGGGGGGCCAGAAACTGACCTGTGGGCCGCGTCTCTGGAGTTGGTGAAGCACAGGATGGGGCTGAACTTGAGCCGCAGGATGAAGTGGAGGATGAGGAGCGGCTTCTTGTTCAGAGTGCACGGCACGTAGTACTCCTGCAAGGACAAACATCTCTCCATGGCTGGGCTCACATGGGGAAGAAAAGGCCTAGCTGCTGAGGTCTGGAGCTGTGACCTCGTTCGCTTGCTGCTGAGGTTTGGAGGATCTGAGCTGTGACAGTAGTGCGGGGACCCTCACTCCTGAAGTCTGGGGGACTGCACTTACCGTCAGGCCCTGGGGAAAGTTGAAGCACTCCCGAGGCTGAGGCGCGGTGGATTCGGGATGGCCGTGGGTGGAGCTGAAGAGGCGGGGCTGATGCAGGCCCAGCTGCTGCAGCTTCTCTGGGTCGTGGGTCAGTGTGGCCGAAAACAGCAGCTTCTGCAGGGGCATCTGGGGCAGGGACAGGCTGCAGGAAGAACCAAGCTTGAGGACAAAGATACACTGTGCCATTTTGCCACAAAACCTCCCTGACCAATTCTGTGGCTAAACCGCGAGGTCCTAGCACTGCAGTGCGAGATGGTCAATAATATGCAACCAACTGTTCTTCCGAGTGCTCTACGACCTGAAAAAATGGACTAAATGACAGTTTTGCAGTGTGACAGGTGGTACGACACAACTCCTTAAAAAGCACTGTCAATTTAATTCAAAACACACATGGCCATGATAAAAGCCACCGATTCATTACTATGCTACAATCACATTATTAAAAACATGTCTCCAGCCAGCCAATTTAAGTGCTAAGCTAGATGTATAGAGGAAGGTGCCCATAAAAACCCAGTCACAAAATAAGTTTTTAATCTATTTAGCACAGCTAGCACCAGCCCCAAGCAGACATGTTTATGATTCTCGTTTTACAGTATTTGGTCATAAAAAACGTTTCCAAGCTGTTACTTAGCAAAATATGTAATCTCCGTACTTTCGGTGTTTCACTAAGGGCAACATAATGCGTAGAGCAATGCAACGATGCTTAGCTTGATACCAAAAAAATCACTAAGTTCCGCCCCAACAGCAGGACGGTAGGATTTCTGAGCACTTGGTCGTGCAGTGTGAGGAACTCCACGACGCTAGAGTGGCACAGTGTACTCCCAGCCTGAGGCATACTGCTGTACAGGTGTAGTGAATGAATCCCCAGGGTCTTACCTTGCAGCGGTGACTGGCCCAGGCTCTATTCTCCTAAAGACTGAGAGCGTGTCGGAAGTGCTTGAAGCTTGATACACCGCCTTCACCACCTGGCTCAGCCAGGAGTGATGCATGCTGTCAATCATCCTGTCAGCCTCATCAATGACCTACCCCAGCAGACAGAGGCTCATCACAACCAAGACACTAAACAGCCTTACACAAATTATCTACATGAAAGAAACTGAAAGGAAAGATAGTACTGAAACAGAAGACAGTACTAGGAGAGTTCCATATGACTCACCAGGAAGCGTAGATTCTGAAGAATAAAGCCTGATGTCATATTGATGTGGTCCACCAGCCTCCCTGGGGTTGCCACAACTATGTCTGCCAAGCTCCGACTCCACGTGCCACTGCAGCAAAGAAATAACTCATATTAGGGGTAATATTTGATTATTCAATCACACATGGCTCTGCTTGCACTATTAGAGTATGCATTTGCTTCTATTATGTAGGACAATAATAAATCACTCCATTCATTAGTTATTTAGATTAAATGCTTTAAAAAAAACAAACAATATATTCATAATGGATCAATATAAATTGAACAAAGTCATTTATTTTTTTCTAATTCCCAACATGACGATCCATACCTTGTCTCCACGAGAGAGGCCTGCTCAGCAGCAAATGACTTCTGACCAGTGAGCATAACCACTTTCAAATCAGTGCCTTCAGCGTAAGAGTGGAAAACCTTCCACACCTGTGGAGATGTGAGAACTTAATTTAAGCCTCATAAAAACAGATGGGAAGAGGGAATGGCAGCGAGAGGCGTGCAGACAGCCAGGTGAGGAGCACTGGTGCTGCAGCAGTGAGAGGAGACCAGAGTCACTGATCCAGCAATCTTGGTTACCTGCTGCGCCAGCTCCTTGGTGGGCAGCACGGCCAGAGCCCGGACCTCACACACCACTCGCTCTAGCAGGGCCTGCATGGGGCGACAGTGAGAATAGCTGAGGTGTTAGACACAGCCCGTTCGCTTAACAAAGGAAACAATAAAGATGTCCCACGTCATCGTCTCCAACCTGAACGATGGGAATAACAAACGCCAATGTTTTGCCGCTTCCAGTTGGGGCGGACACACAGACATCCCGAGGCCTGTAGCCACCTCGGCCCACTAGCAGCCCCTGGTGTACGCTCTCCAGGATGGCAGGGATGACTTCTGCCTGCACTGCACAGGGGGTGAAACAAGGACAGTCAAACCCCCCCCCACTCAAATAAGAGCAACAGGACAGTATTTGCATGTGCAGAAATATATGTATATATGTGTAATTTTTTCGGTGGTGCTAATCTGCGCCGGCCTAAAACCGTGGTATGACAGCCTCAGCTATAGGATAGGCAACCAGGAAGGCAGGACATAGTGTTTTCTCTCACCGGGAAAGAAGTGCTGTATACCGCTGCTCTCCAACTTGGTTAGGAGTCTCGGGCTGATTCCTGATACCTCCCTGATCGGGATCAAGTTTTTCTTAATGTCCCTCTGGACCACATCAGGCTGAGCGAGCCATTGGGGCAGAACCATCTGGACCTGGGTTGTGAGAAGGACATGTTGTCCCACTTGCAAAAAAGGCCAAACTTCTCAATATTATTCATTGTGCCTTTGCTGGCTAAGGGAAGACGTCTTTGTACCTTTTTTACTTTTTTACGCTCAAATCCTCCTAGGACAGTAAAACCAGACTGGACGGCCTTCTTGTCCGAGTTCTCACTGGACTGTTCCTTTAGATCCTCCTTTTCTTCAGCTGCAGGGGTCTTCTGCTTCTGTTCAACTTTCTGGGAACTCTCGATAACAGTTTCTGGCAGAATTAAGTACAAGCAACTGATGAAAAACTCATACGAGACTAGGGTTGGGTATCAAGAACCGGTTCCAAATTTCTAAGAACCGTAAATTCGATAATACATGCTCATTTCGATTCCTCACTTTTTCATTCCATGTTTTTCAAAGTATTCACAATTATAAATACATATATTTAAAATATTTTCATGTTCGAATTCTGTCCAAACACTTGTAGTAACCGTTGCCTGCGGCTCTGGGCCAACTGTGCGAATTTACGACAGACAGACAGACAGCTAGCTAGATATACATTTATATACGCCTTGACGCTCTGTAGCAGTCCCCATAGTTGACAAAAAAAAACAACCTGGGATTGGATATGGTAAATGCAACTTTTAATTTTCTATAGTGAGGGGAGATTTTACAGAAATAAGTAAAATATGTGTTATATTAATTATAAAAATTTAAAAACCCGATTAAATTGCGTTAAATGGAAAGTGGGCGTAACTGTTAATACCTCGTTAACTATTGCATTGATTTTCATTGTGACTGCTCCTGTACTTCTTTTTTTTTTTTTACCACTACACCACTGATAACACCACCGCAAAATGCAACACCTGCAGCAAAAGTATTTGGTGGAAGGGAAGAAGCACCTCCAATATGATGAAGCATTTACTTCAACACGGCGTGAATCTAAAGGAATGTACCGTTTTTGCTGCACCAGATACAGCTAATACTAGCAGTAACAGCATCTCACCCTCAGGTACAAAACCGATGAGCAGACATTCGCATGAGAATCATTGTTTAAAATTTTGTTGTTGTTGAGATTGTTTTGTTTAAAATATAGATAAATAGAGTAATGATGTAATCGATACAATCTTTATTTGAAGAGCCAGAAACTCCATTCACTTTAGTCATGAAGGGGAAAATGAGCAAGGAGAAAGTGGATGAATGTCACTGGGCGGTGACAAGATTTGTGGTGAAGGGGACACATCCTTTTGCTACGATTGAGTCACCTTGGTTTAGGTATGTAAAATGCATTCTTAATTAGGTTCTCAATTTTTTTTTTCACAGAAATATCAATGGACTTGATATTTGATATTCTCCTGTGTCTCACAGCACATCAGAATCAGAGCTAGCTAACATTATATTCCACAGTAAACTATGATTCGGTAGGCGTAGCATTATAAGTGTAAATTTTCTCTGCAGGGAGATGACCAAGGCCCTAAATCCCAAATACAACCCACAGTCCAGGGAGTCTGTCCGATCACTTGGTACAACATAGAAAAATTAAAAATAAAATCAGATCTGGAAAAGGTCAGCAAAATAGCAGTTACCAGCGATTGCTGGATAAGCATTTGCCAGGACCTTTACATCAGTTACAGCACATTACATCACTGAGGGAAAGATGAATCCAAAAGTCTTTAAAACTCTTTTTGACATTGTTACTGCTTCCAATAACTGTTCTATTTTTTGTGTAATGTTTACTTTAAAAGTTTTAGTTTGTAATTGTTTTTGTTGATCATTCCTTATAAAAAAGTGTAATATTTATTTTTATAAATGAAGGGGAACTGTCACAATTGGCAGTTTACTGGTTATAGCCTAAACGAGACAAGCACCGCTACCCAGGTCTGCGAAGAAAACCAACTCCAAAACAAGTGTAAAAACAGTGGAATAGTAAGCCATCCAATCACCTGACTGTTCAGTCGGCTGTGCCATCTCAACCCCTTTCTTCCTCTTCTTTTTCTTGCTTGACAAGTTGCTCTCACCCAAGACTGTCTCTGCATTCAGCATCTCCAGCCCCAGGCCTACTGTCGTGTCTGTCTGAGGATGCAATGCCTGGCTTAACTCAACCGCCTTCCTCTTGTGCGATACTTGAGTTTCCTCCTCCTTACGTTTTCTCTTCTTAGATTTCTTTGAGAGGGCTTCAGAGTTAACAGGCAGTTCGGGCTTCTGGTGGTCCAGGCTGGCCGAGTTCTGAAGCTGCCTGGCCCTGGCCTGCTCCTGCAGCTTTGCCAGGAGGGCTTTGGATCGGGACTCTTTGGCGGCTACGTCATTGTCATTCTCGTCCCCCAAGTACCTGAGAACAGACCACAATACAAATAACAACCAAAGTAAACAGGCATATTCTAGAACACTCTATAAGTGACAATATAGGGCATTCGTTAAAAAAAAGTTTTTTCACCTGAAAATAGAAGGTGTTTGTTAAAATTCAAATTTTTCAAACCCGAAAATTAAGAATATTCAGCAATACACAATTTTAAAACATTGTGACTTTAATAATTCACTGCATGTAGACTATATGATTCAACTTAGCAGTTTTTACCAATATCTGCTCCCATGTTCTTATTTGTACTTTTATTTTATTTTTATAGTTTCGGACAATATTACTCTACCTGTCAAAAGAACCGTTAATCATACAAACCTATTTATGACGAACAGTGCCATCTTCCAAAATATCCGCTAACGAATTCAGATAGAAAACTATGCCTGGGGGGAAACAGTACTGCAAAAAAATAAAATATATATATATAATATCGTTAAGAACTAAATTTTAAGATTGTAATATTATTCCGAGAAACATTCCCCAAATCTGTTAAGGTAACACTTAGTAAATAGATGTCTTCCAAAATGTGTCTTCCATTCATCCATGTGATAGCGGGCAGTGGGTGATGACGTCATGTCGCGTGTTTATGATCCCTTAATAAATAACAGATATAAGTCCATGGTTTGAATAATGACTTGATCAGGGATTGTGGATATACCAGTGAATAAATCAGTACCACAATTTAACTAAGAGACTGTTAAATATTTAAAGCATGTATTAAATACATCCGTATTCACTAGATTTTATTTTGGTAATTAGGCTACTGTTCTGATGAATGATGAACTGTCAATGGTACAGTCCTCCGCGTGACGCTGTCCAATGAATGCCAAGATCTCAATTTCAAACCCTAAGTACATTTTTTGAACACAAACTAGGTATCTATTTAAGAAATTCGGAAGGTCTTTCTTAAATTCAGCAAAATGGAAGAATCTGCAGTAAAGGTTTGTGTTAGGATTCGACCTTTAATACAAAGGTAAGAGCAAATATAGGTTTAAATTACGTTGTTACACTTCGCGGTTTTTAAACTGGATAGGACTTATCTTTGTGATTGCTATAATCACAGGCGATATTTGTAGTAGCATCTTGAGAACTAAGAATTGTAGTTCTTCGAACAAGTAAACTAATTTACTTGCGTTATTGTGCGCCAGTCCTTTGTTGTTACGGAACAAACCTTTTTTTATTTTTTATTTTTTTTTAAACGTTAGACTGATCTATGGTACACTCTTGAGATACACGTTTAGCCCGATAAGATAGCTGCACTGTTGATGTGGTCTTTTACTGAAGTTAGATATGACATACAGTGAATAAAGGCTATTCTTTTCTGGTATTAGATGAAGTAAAAAATAAAAACTTGTGTGAAACTCTACTAGATAGTCTTTGTTGTCATCGTGTTTCAGAGAAGTTTGTATCTCGATTTAAATGATCTATGCAGGTCTAATGAACACTTTTTAATTTGAAAAGTTCTGAAATATTTTAATTGTGCTTGTAAATAATCTTATTTATACTTCAATATAACTTTCATGCATGCATGCATGCATACATTACATGACTTGGCAGCTGGAAGTCAAGCGCTGATAAAAGTTATGCATATTATTATTTTTTTGTATTATTAAATCAAACACAGGGAGGGAGGAAGTGCTGAAAACCCTGAGTCCGTCCCATTGTTCTGGAAAGCTGATAAGAAAACTGTGTACCAAATTGAAGATGGCAACGTCACAAAGAGTTTTAATTTTGGTAAGTGAATCTGCAGTGTTGAATGTGTCCTGTTAGTGATAGTCAGTTAAGTTCATTTGAAATCATGTTGAGAGAGCGCAACTGCAGGTGTAATGTATTGGGCAAAGAACTGACCTATAAAATGTATTTTGTCTAATTCTACTGATACCAATCTAGGTTGTTGTGCTGTATGTAAAGCATGACGCATTGTTTTTCTCCCCCTGTTTGCATCTTAGACAGGGTGTTTATTGCTGAAGAATCCACTAGTCAACTCTACCAGGAGATTGCAAAGCCTCTGGTGGTCTCTGCCGTGGAGGGCTACAATGGTATGGGGCTTTAATGCTGCTGTTTATCGCATGAGGCTGCTATGTTTAAGATTCTGTTTTTGGTTCAAAAGTGGTTGGTTTAGTTTCTGGAAGTTTTTTTTTTAAAACTTTGTGCAGGGACAATATTTGCTTATGGGCAGACCTCATCAGGAAAGACCTTCACCATGATGGGCAGCGATCACACACCAGGCGTGATACCACAGGCCATGGACGATGTCTTCCAGACCATTATAAACGTGAGTCTTCTCCGAACTTCCGGATTTAAAAAAAATCTGGAATGAGAAACTGCTGCTGATTTTAACTTTCCTTGTTTTCATCTGCTCTCTCCTTAAGTGTCCAAACAAGGAGTTCCTTCTGAGAGTGTCTTGCATGGAAATATACAATGAGACTGTTACAGACCTGCTATGTGAAAGCTGGAAAAGGAAGCCATTGGAAATTCGTGAGGGGAACTATGTAAGTAATGCTTCTTGTCTTTTATGACAACAGCTGCTTGCTTACTTATGCACACAAATGCAATTTGAAAATGGCTTTGCAGAAAAACGTGTATGTTGCTGATCTGACTGAGGAGCTGGTTACCAATGCCGAACAGGCCCTCGCCTGGATAAGAAAAGGCGAAAGTAAGTTTATTAGCCAGTTTCAATTGAAAATGCTTCAATTCAGCATTGTCGGTGCGTTTGTGTCACTTCTTCTGTTTAAAACTTTTTCCAGAGAATCGGCATTATGGGAAAACGAAAATGAACCAGCGAAGCAGTCGCTCTCATACCATTTTCCGCATGGTAAGCAGCTGTCCGTTATGATAGGGGGAGGGGATTTGGCCCCTTGAGTCCTGACCGTCATGCCATTACATCTCTTTCAGATTTTGGAGAGCCGAGAGAGAACTGACTCTGCATCTGGTGACGGTACAGATGGCGCCATCATTGTGTCACAGCTGGTGAGCTGGTTTAAACTCACGAAGTAAACTCACCTTTTTGCATTCGGAATGGTTTTGTCTACTATGTCGTAATGTTATTCCTACATTTTTTTTTTTTTCACAGAACTTGGTTGACCTGGCGGGAGCTGAACGTGCAAGCCAAACTGGAGCTGAAGGTAAGAATTGTGAGCATGATGATACTTATTCATGTTAGATGTCAAGTACATTAAGTCCAAAAAGACAACATGTGTACAATAACTGAGTTGAGCATCAACACCACAGCATGCAAAATAGTCTAAAACACAGAAGAATCCTGAAATTGATTAAACAAGTGGCTTATCTCATAAATCACATAATATGCAGTCATCGTCTTTTGTTTATCTGTGAGCTAAGAAACCAGTAGTAGTGGACTGGTGACAGCGACTGGGTGGAGTTTGTGATATGGATATTACCTGGTTATTTATGAAATGCAACTCTACTTAATGTTAAGTTTGAACTTTTAAGGTGTGCGATTCAAAGAAGGATGCAATATAAATCGCAGCTTGTTCACCCTCGGACAAGTGATCAAGAAACTGACTGACGAGAATCAGGGGTAGGAGCATTTTTAAAACCATCCAAGTGGATGCTCACTACTTTAATTTCAGTAATGATGTTGGTCTGTGCTCTTTGCATCTGTTTTGCTTTCTTTTTAAACTCAGTGGCTTCACAAACTACAGGGACAGTAAACTCACCCGAATTCTACAGAACTCCCTGGGTGGCAATGCCAAAACCATAATCATTTGCACTGTGACTCCTGCTGCCGGAGAGGAGACCCTCAGCACTCTGCAGGTAGGACGGAGGAAAGAAGAAAAAAAGTTCCATGGATAACTTGTAGCAACAAAGAGTTCAGTCACTGAAGTTTTTTAACGGGCTTCTCTAATCGGGATCTTTTACTTTGCCCTTGTGCAGTTTGCCAGTGAAGCAAAGCGCATGAAGAACGACCCGCACGTTATCAAGGTTTCAGATGATGGAGCCCTTCTGAAAAGATACAGGAATGAAATTGCAGATCTCAAGCGTTGTCTGCTGGAGGTGAGGTGGGGGGGGGGGGGGGGGGGGGGGGGGGGGGGGGGGGGGGGGGGGGGGGGGGGGGGGGGGGGGGGG
>JAOYSI010070460.1:43349-57012 GCA_025775065.1 Hiodon alosoides
TAAATTTTTCATATTTTTGAGCCCTTCTTAAAATATAAATGAATTAAATTGCAGATAACAAGCGTTGTCTGCTGGAGGTGAAATCCCCCCCCCCCCCCCCCCCAGCCGGGGATATTCCATTCTTTTAGAGGGGAGGGAGAGTTAAATGTCTTTGGTTTTCTGTATCCCCATTACTAAGGGCACACTGTCCATTTCACCTGTTTGAGATGAGTTAGGCTCCTCTATGAGAGGAAACGATGAATGGGCATTATGTGGATAATCATGTTAAAATACTCTGCATGGGTGTAAAAGATGCAATGTTTCTGTTTGCACATTTCAGGTTTCCTCTGTTACGAGAACAACTGCAACTGAGAAGGAGGTTTTGGCCCAGCTGCTGCAAGAGAAGGATCAACTGCAAAGAGAACAAGAAGATAGGATAAAGAATCTGACCAAACTCATAGTTACCTCTTCCAATTCCGCTGTTGCTGAGAAGGTGAAACGACTCACCCGTGGGTTTTTCCTTTGGCACGCAGGCTCCATTGTCTCCTTTTTAAACACTTCTGTGCTTTTCAGAGGCCAAAGAGAAGAGTTACTTGGGGAGGTGAGCTTCAGGGGTCAGCCAAGTCACCTGACCTTCATTCAGGAGATTCTGGATTTGGCTTTGCAGGACATCTAGCCAAAAACAGAAGTGCGGGACACTTGACTGTTTTGACTGAAGAAGATTGTGGTAAGTGCTTCACTGGATGGGTTACAGGAACTGCTGGGACTACTGTGCTCCTTTACCATTACCTGTCTGAAGACATTAACTGAAGAGTGACTGTTGGAACAGATGGTGACTCCGGTTCCCCCTGGGGCATGCCAGAAGAGCTCCCGTTTCACATGGAGATTCAAAGCGACATGACCCGGCCTAGTTTTCTGGACGGGTGAGGATAGGCCTCTGTTAGCTGCGTTGGAAAAACTATGTTCCTCCTGTAAGATTTTGTTGCATCACAGTGCGTAATGCGACCGGCCTCCTGATGAGTCCATTTCCCTTTCCTCTCAGTAAGGTGCTCTCTCCAGGCTGGAGGAGGGACTCGTCTGAAAAGTTGGCCAGCCTGGAGCTGCAGCTACAGATGGAGGCACAGCAGAAGCAAGAAGCTGTGGAGAGGGTGGCCGCGCTGGAGAAGCTGCTAGAGGGCAGAGCCCAGGAAAACCCCCAAGAGTCACAGGAAGAGGTGGGCCTTGATCAGCAGATCTTTGTCCAGAAAGATGACCTGGATAATGATTATAGTGTGCTCAGTTGGGATTTTGACTTGGAAAAACTGTATTGTGTCGGCTGTATTATACAAATTATGTATATCTTTTTTTCAGTGTAAAAAGGATCTGGGAGAGACCATTCAACTTTGTGAAGCATTGGTTTCTGAAAAAGTAAGGGCTTGGTTTTGATTGTACACGTTAGGTTTTACTTATTTTCATTTCATGCTCCTTGCCAATTACTGCATGCGGTCTTCAACAGGCGACCATTGCTGCCGAGCGTGACCTCATTGAGCAGGAGTTCTATGTCTTAAGAGAAGAGAACCAGGCCTTGAGGCAGGAAAAGGAGCAACTTCTTAAAGAGATTGAGGAAAAGAGAGAGGTTGAGGAGTTCAATTCCCTGGAGCAGGAGAGCACCAAACAATACGAGGTGACTTTCCATCCATCTTGGGAAAATCATACTGTCAAGTTTTTCCATCTTGCTGAAGTTCAGATTTGTGTAGTTTTACCACTAAATCGGTTAATCAAACCATACTGGACTGAATAGGTATTGGGGTGTTGGCTGCATCTTAATTTTCATCTCCCTGCTTGTTATATTAACCCGACAGAATGAGTTGTTGTCTGAAATCTCCAGTTTAAAGAAGGAGATGGAGAATTTACAGGTGAGTCCCATGATGAAAGTTATAACATTTTGTTGTCTAAGGTGGTGATTTATTATTTATTTATTTTCCTTCCTCCTTTATGGACATTGAGACCTAAATCTTAGAGTATATTGAGTCTAAGACAATCTCTCAAATGTACTTTGTCCTAAATGCCAGCTACTTATTGAGCATGTGAAAAAATTATTTTCTTTCTTCTCAACAAAAATGTTTTGAACCAGTCTGACATTAACAACCTCCTCCATTTAAAATGTATATTACAGTTGATTTTGTATTTTGCAGGCTGATCTAACTGCTATGTCAACTGATCAGACGAAGAAAGAACATTTGATAGCAGAGCTTAGGGACCTCGTAAGTTTGTCCTTACACCAGCCTGCACGTAATCTATATTAGATATTAGTCTTTTGATAGGATTATTTAGCAATGTTAATGTCTTTGTGATGCACCTTGCAGAGTGGCAAAGACTCTGTCCAGCATATCCAGCAGCTGACACGCTCCCTGGTGGACGCTGAGGCCCTGAGCCGTGACACCAAGAGAGAGTGGGCTATCCTGCGCAGTGAGAACCTCTCCCTGAAGGAGCGGGATGTAAGTGCCTTCACAGCCTTGGCCGTGCTCTGCTGGGTGCAGAAGGCCCGCAGACTTAAGTCTGTGTGTCTATCTCTCACAGGTGGCGTTTGCCGCAGGTTGCGAGAAGATGGAGACAGAGATGAAGGCCCTTCACAGCCAGCTAGAGGCAGAGAAGTCCCGGTCTAAGACGATGCAGGCCGATCTCCAAAGGGAACTGCAAGGGGCGTTAGAGGAGAACATCAAACTGACAGCCCTTCTGGATGGAAAAGTGCCCAGAAGTATGCATTCGATGGCTTTCCACAACCCTGACCTAAGGTTGTTTTATTTGCTAATGTTGCCGTTTTTTACCTAGCATTAATGTCTTCTTTATCAGATGCTACTGGCAGCGTTGAGCTTGAGAGAACAATTGCTGACCTGAAGACTGAGCAGAGGAAGTCCCACAAGAGGGAAAGAGCCCTGCAAGCCAAGGTGGACGAGCTGCAGCATCTCATCACCTTTCCGGTTAAAGTGGACAGTTTGCTGGAACAGGTCTGCACTTACAGTACCGCATTAGCCTTAATGTTGACCATGTGATTAAGCGTTACTGCATTGAAAGGTCACTGGTTTGGGTGGCTTTTTGTGAAATTTTTAATAGGAATACCTACATTTTGGCTGCGAATATATGTTGGACTTTATTTACTAAGATGCTGAAGTGGATTTGGAGCTAGATCAGCCTTTATCGAATTAGAGTTGCTCCACCCTGTTTCACTGCAGCAGCCCATATTTTTAATGCTGATTTTGATGTATTTGGACAGGTGCGTGACCTCACAGAGAAGCTCTGTGCGGCCAAGGCAGAGAGCGATGTATTGGCTTTGGCTCAGGCTGGCCAGGAGGCGGAAGTCCTCCAGTTGCAGGAGGAGGTCCAGCTGGCCCAGGAGCGTCTCACTAACACACAGGCCCGGCTGAGTCATGCCGAACTGAATGTGGCACGTCTGACCGAGCAGAACCTGGATGTCGCTGGACTAGTAGCGCAACCGGTGCTTCATGCAATGGAGAAGGACCAGCTTCCCAGCTTCCTGGAAGAGTGCAACTTGAAGGTTAGCATTTGGTTCCTCATCCTAGCCCGCTGAAAGTGTAAGTGCCTTATTTTCAATATTTGTGCGTTTCTTACATTTTGGGGGGGTCTAAAAGAAGTGTGGAATGCTACAGGTGGTGAAAGACAATGCCAAGGAACTTGTCGGCAACCCAGAACCATCCAAATGTTCAGAAGATCCATTTGAAAATAATTATGAAGGACTTCATCACCAGGTGCAGTGCTTGCAAAATGACTATTAAATTTGTTAGTAAATGTCAGTTGCAGTATAATCTGTTCCATTTGAGAATAATCCGATGGGTTGAGAGCTTGTACATCTTGCAGTCATGGGATTGCTTTCAAAATGCTTATCTGGACCTTTCCACAGATTAAACGGCTGAGTGATCTGGAGAGGTTTCGCAGTGAAAGAGACTCTCTGCTGTCTGATAGCACAGTCTCAGCTCAGAGACTGGAGGAAGACCTAGAGAAGCTGCATGCTGAGCTGAATTCTCTCACCGAGGAGCGAGACCAGCTCCAGGAGATCTTGGAGGGAGTGAGAGAGGAGAGAAGCCGACTGAAGAGGGACCTACAAGAGAACATGGAAATGGTGGGAGACCAAATAATTAATGGTATCATTCTATTTGACTTTCCACAATGGGTGTGGTTTATTGAATAAACCTTTTAATTTATAGATCGCACTGGTCCAGGAGGAATTGAGACAACAGCAACATCTGTACAAGGAGCATCAAGCCCTTAGTGAAAAAGAACAAACACAGCTCCAACAACAAGTAAATCAAAGGGTCTTTCTGAGGTTATGCGTTGCAAGACAAATGCTGTTAAGTGATTTTTATTAATCGTTTTTTTACAGATAAAACAGTTGGGTGAGGAACTAGAGGGTGTGAGAGCTGAGAAGAGCCAGCTGCAGAGAGACCTGGAAGGAAATGTGGAAATGGTGAGGGGGGGGAAAATGTCCATTACGCTTTATCTTTGAATATATTTCCCAGACAATTTCCCTACCAAACTCTGAAAAGGCTAAAAGCTACTACTTCCAAAACTGACCTTCACTTGTCCATGTGTTCACAATCGCTCAAGAAAATAATTTTACTGTTATCTTGGATTGTGATTCTGTATACTGACACCGTTGCAGATGATCGAGAATCAAGAGGAGCTGAGAGTTGTTCAAGAAAATCTCAGAGATCAACGAAAAGTGGTTGTTGACTTGGAGGTCCAGATAACAAACATGGAGTGTAAAATGGAGAAGAGCTGCAATGATCTGGACCCTCATAATCTGAAAGACATGCAAGATCACGTAAGACTGGGTTTTCACGAAGGATAATCATTGAATTTCAGCCACGATTGAATGTGTCTGGTTCTATTGGTTATGCTCACCCTTTTTAATGCCCAACCTTGCTTCCTTACAAGGCATCCAATGGGATCATTTAAAATGGTGTAATACAGTTTTGTAGTCTTTGAAGCAATTTTGCCCAACTTTCTGGGTCACTAACTTAATTAAACATTAGTTATTTTAAAACATTTATAAGCAGAACACTAATGGCGGTACGTACGCTTACCAAGTGGCTAAGTCAGTAAAGGGTTAGGGTGCAGACTGAGCCCTGTGAGATGAAGTTCGCCAGTTTGAGTCCAACTCATGTTAATGGTTGTTTGTGACCAGAGAACATGGCGACATTGCACCACGAGGCTGGGGTGGGTTAAATCAACAAGGCTCCTACCGGCTTCCCGGGCACCTGCGGGCTGGCCGTGCCATCGAGAGGAAAGTTTGAGTTCAGATGGCATTTTTTGAAGATCTATGTAAACGCAGGCCCACCATGGTAGTGTTTGCTACATGCACTAGCGGTTCAGTACACTAAAGATTCAATGCTTTCTACAGATTAAACGGCTGAGTGATGAACTGGAGGTGGTTCGCAATGAAAGAGACTCTCTGCTGTCTGAGAGCTCAGTCTCAGCTCAGAGACCTGAGGAAGACCTGGAGAAGATGATGTCTCTCACTGAGGAGAGAGACCAGCTCCAGGAGATTTTGGAGGGAGTGAGAGAGGAGAGAAGCCAACTGGAAAGAGACCTACTGGAGCACATGGAGATGGTGGGTATCATGCTTGTTGACTTGCCATAATGGGTGTGGTTTATTGCGTATAGCTTTGTATTTCCAAGGCACAAGTCAGTCTTTCTTTTTGGGGTTGCGCTAAAATGTTAAATGTGATTTAATGTCCAGGAGGAACTAGGGTAACTGCAGACCATGAGGGAACACACCCAGCTCCAACACGAAATTACTAACTGAATCTTTATTTTCTCTGGTGCTTCTGCCTTTTGGAGAAAAAGAGATTGAAAACAGAAGGGTGACGGTTTGTTTTGCTGCCCATTTTTAGATCCAGCAACTGTGGGAGGAACTAGAGGGAGTGGGAGCTGAGAGAAGTCAGCTAAAGGCCCAGCTTGAGCAGGCCTCGTTTAAGGTAAAACCAGTCAGCTGCATCGCTAAACGGTCAATGGCGCTAGCACTCTGTGGCAGTAATGTGAAGATCCCTTTAATGTTAAATGCCTCGTTGACATTGGTTTGTGCAGCTGCTTTCTCGTGAAGAGGAGGAGATGCATTTCATCAAGCAGAGGGGCAGCCAAACTGAGGGATTACAGAGGCTGAGGAGCAGACTGGACCAATCCAAATGCGAGCTCCAGGTTGTGGATCCTTTCCTCACACCTGTACTTGTCAATCTTCATATGATGAATCTTTGTATGTGTGTAAGCTGCCTGCTAAACTTCTAAGACTCTTAAATATTGTTATAAATGAATAAAACCTGTTGGGTTTTGTACAGGAATTGCTTGAGAAATTTCGGCAGTTCGGCAACCGGAACATGCTCACTTCTGAGAGCCTGCCTCAGCCACTGAAGAATGCCATGCTGGCCCAGAATGACTTGATCTTCCCACTGTTGCCGTCGCTCCAGAAGCCGATTAGGCGGCTATATGTCAATTTCCATAAGAGTATGAGTGACATCCGCAGTCTGCAGTGGCAGGCGATGGTAAGGATGCATGTGTGAGACCACACTAGGCGAGACATGCTGGTGTGAAGGGCCTGGAGTTTTGGCTTGACTGCTAGTCTGAATTTTTATTTTTATATTTATTTATTCTTCTTCCTCCTCCTCCCCAGTGGGCTCGAGTGGCCTACGTGCACCGGCAGCATTTTGTGGCACAGGCACAGATGGATACGGCCTGCTTTAAGGAGAGGAGGCTACAGGGCCTGCTGCAGAGGAGAGCCCATGCGCAGAGGGACTCGCTCGACATTACTGAAGATGGCTTCCATGAGGCCTGGGATACATTAATCTCAGAGCTGCTGGAGAAGAGGGAGCAGGATCTGCGGGTGGGTGGTTGGTTGTGTCATGCTTTGTTGTGTGTTTGGGCGTGTGTGAGACTATAAAAATGTTTGTTTGTTTTTTAAACGCCAAACAGAAAATGAAATCTGTATATGAAGAGCTGGAGGAGGCTGTGGCTCAGAATGTAGCCTCTCTTACTGAGGAGCTCTTGGAACAGGAGAGGACGACCGTGGAGCTGAGGGCTCTGATAACTGCGACGACCCTCGACCTCACCGCCTTGGAGCTCCTGTTGGTGCGTGAGGGGACTAGACGTGCCACACTGGCTGAAAGCCAGAGGACCCTTTTCCAGGTAAGTCTGAGGTCTCTGTCAGGTGGAGATGACTGATCACCTGGTCCCAGGTGTAAAGTGCAGATGGGGGGAGGGTTTTGTACAAATTGACCTGACCCCTGTCATTTTTTAAAAGTCTTTGTGATTAACTTAACAGCAAATGAAAGGACAGTACTCCCAGATGGAGAGGAAGCTGCAAGAGTTGGGCAGCCAGGTCAGTCTGCAGCTGGAGGAGGAGAGGAGCAGGAGCCTAGCATTGCTGCAGGATGCGCAGGGCCAGGCAAATGTGCAGGCCAGCCCGCAGCTCCTGCTTAAGCTCAAGCAGTCTGAAGAGCAGATTGAGGTATGGCGTTGCAGTCTCCCTCTTCAGCCCCCTGCCATTCCATTTCCCTGTGACTGCTGGTTCACTTAAGAACAAAAACATTCTTGTGTGCGGTGACTCTATACCAGGTGTTGCAGAAGAGCGTGAAGGAGCTGTTGGACGCTCGGGTCAAGGCGGAGGACAGGGTGTCTACCCATAAGGAGGCTACTCACCTCCTTCAGACTGAGCTGCAGGAGGTTTCTGCCCAGCTGATGGAGAAAGAGAATGAAATCCAGGCCCTTAAGGATAAACTGAACAGTGTGGTGTGTATATCCAATCAGTTTTAGTCTCTCCTTCATTCTGTGCTTGCGTGCAAATGCCCAAGTAAAAAATGAGTAACCACCATATGGATGTTCTCCCCATCTTGTGTTAGGGTCAAGTGGACAGAAGGGTGGAGCTAGAGGAGCTGAAAAACAAACTGTTCAAGTTGGAGCTGGAGAGGACTTCACTGTTCACCAAGCACCAGGATGAGTAAGGACAGATGCTGCTTTTTCCTGCTGTGTTTATAGTGTGAAAGTGGTTGTCTGAGCCCTTTTAAACTTCTCCAGATTTGATCCAGCAAACTCCAGCTGATGGCACTCTGGCTGTGCTCAGATGAGCCCTTTTACTGAAGGAGCCAGTCTGTGAACTCCCGCTCATAGGGCTCAGTCTAACTGAGTCACTCGGCCAGCCACTCAGTTTAACTCTTAAACAGTTTTTTACCGTATTTAAATAAAAACCATTGACACAAGGCCCTCCCTCGGCTGGTTTTTTTTAAGCCTCCGTTTTGCCAGTTAACTCGTTAGTCAATCACTGCCATGTGCTTCCTGGGAGTGTTAAATACTAAAATTGCCAGCAAAATAAAACTTATAGAACGGTCAGGGTAGTCAATTTTGACAGGTCTACCTTACAGTCACTAGTGAAATCAACTGTTTGGTTTACAACTGTGGAAAGCTAAGTCAAAAGATGAAAAACTCATTTAAAAACACGGCAAGCCATGTTTGGATTTAATTTTTTTTATATTGTCATTTGTGTGTTTTCTGATACGCGCAGCTGGTAAGGCTCATTGTTAATGTAATATATAATATATGTTAATGTAATATGCATGTTGCATTGAATTTTCCACATACTGTTTTCTTACATTTGTCACTGCTGTTATTGCCTCGGGGTTTGTTAGTGTGAAATCTGGCATTGATCAATTGCTTGTCAGATATGCAACATTCTTGCCTCTAAATGCAGATCACCATGTATTTAGCCTGGTCGTGATTGTTGCTTTGATGTATTGAGTATCAGACGCAAATGTTTCACTTGAATGGTTGGATCGCTGTGACATTTTGAGTTGACAATTTCATCTGTATACGAGCACATATTACCTTGAAGCTGCAGGACCACTCATCTATACTGCAGCACCGCTTAACATTGTGCTTTTTTTAGCGCATTTTTTTTTTTATCCTACTGAACTGCATACATAATAAATATTCTTATTTTAGAAGTTGAGAAATCTTGAATGTTTCTCATGTGGATCAATCTTTTGACTAAGTAAAAGCGTTTTGTCCCCAGGATGAAGAAGATGAAGGACCTGCTGGACTACAAAGAGGAGTCCATGAGGAAACTGAGAGAGACGCTCCGGAAAACTCAACAGCATAGCGCTGATTCATGTCAGTACTGCTAGAAACCTCCCCCTTCATGTAGTTTGGATTTTATAAGAAATTATCATCTAATGTATTCCTAGTTTGAGTTGTCACAAGGTTTTTATTTTGTGTTTTATTCATTTTAAAATGATTTTTTCTTTGTGCAGTCATTGTGGATCAGGGCACCCCTGGCAAAGTCCACTGCACCACAACGTTGGAGAAGGAAGAGGGCAAACGGCTGAAAAATCCAATTGCACGTCTTGACAGGTAAATGGTTAAGGCGATTCTGGAATGTGGACATAGTGCACATGTGCAGAAAATCAGTCTGAGGTTAATTGTATGCACCATTGATAAAACTGATTGTGGATGGTGATTTAAGCAATAGAGGGCCTGATCAGTCAGTGTGAGGGGAAAAAGTTTCATGTTTGAACAGCCATGTGACCAGTGAGCATGAAGAGGTCTCCAAGGGGAGGAGGAGGGCCACGAAGCACAAGGAGAACAAGAGGGAGCTGATGAACCTGGACAGACTGCTGTCCCCTCTCACGCCCACCAGGAGGCGCTGCGCCACGCCCGCCGATGTCCAACTGTTCGACTCACCCAAGAGCAAGTTCTTTGACATCCAGTCTGACTCGTTATCAGTCAGCTGTCCCCAGCGGTTCTTTGACAACTCCTGTCTTGGGACTCTTCCAGGTACGCCATGCTATGCAAAACATCAGGTTCTCCTGCAGTCCTGCGTCCATTCTCCTTTTTCCTGTTGTAATTGCCAGTGATGTTTAGCTTTCAGTTTGGTCAACAAACTTGCCAATCTTTACAGAGGTCAAATACCCACCTTCGGTGCCTACCTTATGATGACAGGAACTAGGTAATGACTTTGCTTTGTGGGACTGCGTTGTATGTTAACTGCTTGTGGTGAAGTCTGCACACTCCTGTTGCTGTGTCATCACGGGTACCTGGAACCTCCTGGTGAAATGGGATAAATCAACTCTGGGGTGGAAAGTAGGGCACAAGGATTTAAATATCTTGGATTCACATTTGATTTAAACTCTACTCTTCAACCCTGGATTGCCTATTGGCTCTTTCCACATTGATAATTTCCTTCGGAAGTATTCGGTATGTTGAAATGGTTTGACTTAATCTCTTTTCAGATCTGTCCACTACTGCAGAGGACAGGAACGCAGAGTGGTGGCCTCTATCGCCGAAACGGGACGACAACTGCAAAGCGCAATAAGATTCACACCATTTAATGTAAATTTTGCACATTTTTGTGTATTTGTTTGTATGTCAAGATTAGCAACATTTTATTTTAGTCATTTTTATATTTTCTTCCTTCAGATATTAACATGAGGCTTAATGGCAAAATACAGCCAGCAGGGGCCACACATGTCCTTCATTAGGACATAACAGACTGTGTGAGTGTTTGTCACGCATGCGTAAAAATTGGGTTATTGAGAAAATCCCTGATAGAGAAGCCATGTCACGAGTGCTTATCCCTTCTGTCTTTTTATAACAATAAAAAAAGCCCTTTTTGAAGGCTTTTATTGGGCTCGTCTGATTTGTGTGCAGTGTGATGCTTTAAATGTGCCTTTGGCCAAGTCACAGTAGTTCTGCAGCAGTAGTAATCTTAGCTGTGTAATGTCCTTTGCCACAGCAGTATTTATGGCTTATGTGCTTGTCCTTGCTGTAGATTTGGTACCTGGTTCCTGTACGCTGGCAGCTAGGGCAAAGAACCGCGGTCACTCCTTGAGCTTGGCTGCAAACGGAGAGGGCAAGACCAGACTTGGTCCCAGACTAACTGCTGTACTGGGAAAGCGGCCAAAGGGAACTCATTGCCCTTTTCTCCTCTGTCTGCTGGCTCAGTTTACAGCCGTTTCTGCTGTAGCATTGAATTAAGTGGCAGGCTGGAGCAGGGAGGCCAATTTAGCAGCTGAATCTCGTCATATATGTTGCGGCACAAGGACACTAGGCTTGCAAATTAAACTAGCTGTGGGGTGGTGAGCAAGAAGATTTCTCTTGGCTTTTGGTGTCAAAAAACCCCCAAGTGTACACACCTACTGATGCGACAGGTTCTGATTGTGCACTTTTAAAAGAACAAACATTTTGAAATAATTTGGGTGTCAGAGTGGCTTTGGTGACCCTCCACCCAGACAACAGCCTGTGGTCTAGCTTTTGCCAATTAATCAGTAATGTGCTTGTATGTCCTGCGCAGTAGGGTTAGCCGATAACAGGGATGTAGACACTCGTGCCACCTAAAAATTAAACAATCACATTGGTAAACAGTCGCATTTGCTTTGTGGGAAAACGGATGCTGATAAGGAATTAACAGGATCAGCTGGGACGTGTCTTTCTTGAAGATGGCACGTTTTGCTGTAGCAGGCATATTAAAGGTACATAAGAATCATAGAATGAGCTCAATCTGGAGAGGCAAAGAACAGTTCAGTAAACACTGGTTTACAGACCATGAGAGGCAGGTCCACTGAGACAGATGGGTGCCAGTGAACATCAGTAGGTGATCAGTGGGCAGAGATCAACTCGGGCCAGCAGGGGGAGTGCTTTAGTAAACCTTGGGGAAAAGACGGAGATGGATCCACAAAAACGAGAGGAGACGGGTGGGTGGAAACATGAGTCAGCAGGAATGCAATGATGACTCAGGCTGCGGTACTGGTGCACTCTCTGCCCTCTCTTTCTCTTACTCACCCCCCCCCCCTTTCTCTTATCTCAGGTCCTCCCACATCCCTCTTATGCATTCCTTTACTTTCCCTCTTTCTCTTTCTTGGCTCCCCCCCATATCTCCCTCTCTCTTGTGCTAAAAAATAGCTGCCATCACCTTCTGCAGCAACATTAGACTGATAAACTAACATCCCCATACTTGCACAATTACACCAACCCCGACAAAGAACTCCAGTGTCAACAAAGATGTTAATAAATGTGTATCAGCCATAATGTTGATTCTGTCTTGTTTGATCTGCCCTGTTCACATTCCACCTGTCGTTTCAATGGTCATTAGGAATGATCTTTGAATAAAAAAAACACCTGGTTCCTGAAGTGGTAGTATGCATTCATTTGTCAAACATCTTAGTCTAACATTGAAAACAATTTTATTAATATAGTGAATTATTTGGGCTTATATGTTGTCCTGAGTCACAGGCCATGTAGGAGAGTAGCAAAAGGAGTGTGGCGGTTCCCATGTTAAAGTTGCATACTTCCACATTGTTGCTGTAGTCATTGAATTAAAAACTAGGTGCCTGAATTGAACTCTCTTCTTTTAACCCTAGTGACAGGGAGTAACAGACACAGCATGATTGCCTTTTACTAGATCAGGTCATTTACCTTCCTGACAGTTGGTGTGCACTCCTCTCATTCCAGACGTATATAAGGAGGACAAATTACATACCTGTTAGAGAGCTTTTGTGAAATGAAAATGTAATCAAATAATGTACTTTCAAGCAGATATTTTCCTCTGAGTTGATATAAATCATTTGGCCCTTGACTGAAAACCAATGCAGACACTGAAGTTAACTTTTTCCCTTTGTATCGAGAACCACATCTCTGCAGGTTTTTGAATTAAGTGAACTGATTTTCAACTGGAACAACAGATTAGGGGATTTTTGTTCAAACAAACAAGAGGCAAAATGGAATCAGAGCCTGCAGACACTGCAGCCTGAATTGACCTCTCCTGGTCTGTCTCATGGGTAACGATGCCAGTTTTCTCCACTAGAGGGCAGAAAAGACAAGGCTGTATTCAAGTTGAGACTTCACACTGCAGCTCATTTGGTAAAGGTTCCTCAGTAAAAAGAGGAGAGCTTAATAACAAGGCGTTGTTCGAGCATTGCCCTTTAATAGGATTTCTAGCTTTGGCAGCATCCTGAAATAAGAAAGAAAGAAGAGTGAGAGACAAATGGGTGACGAAAGGGGGCTGGATGAATTATGTCTTGGACTCCAGACAACTCTTACATCTTCCAACCCTCTCTTCATCACAGTCTGACAAGGCTACAGTGGCTTTTTATGTCACCAAGAAAGTAAATAAAGCCACAGTTAATCTCCTCAGAGTGTAAATGTTTTTTTTCTGTTTTTGCATACTTTTCTCTCCCGCTGCTGCACAGCAATCTGCACTGTTAGCTGTAGAAGTGTGGTACCAATGAGCTGTGTGACTGTGTGAGTGTGAAGGAAGACAGAAAAAAAGGCAAGAGATAGAGAACCTTCAGTTCAAGGTCAGTGAAGTAGTTTTAATGCTTACCCTCAGAACACAGAGACTATTTTTTATCATTTTGGCAAATAATGACAGATTTTTAAAGCATCGGAAATGCATTTAAACAGCCTGAAAATAGCCAAAGAGGGAAATCGCCTACAGTGAAAATGGAATTGTCTGTCCCTCATTCATGCACCAGGGCCACTGCAGAAAACAAATGATCAGACCAGTACAAATAAGTTAAAAGAAGTTTAAACAATGAACTGAAGATCAACTCTGGCCAGCAGGGGGTGTGCTGGCTCATTACAGGTGAAAGTGCATATTTCACTTTAATTTCTGCAGTGCAGAATTCAACCCCCAACCCCCCCCCCC
>JAOYSI010070461.1:0-22252 GCA_025775065.1 Hiodon alosoides
GAGAGTGGCGTGTGAGCTGAGGAGGGCAGACAGAGATGAGTGAGAGGTATGAGCTGAGTGAACAGGCTGGAGAGTGGCGTGTGAGCTGAGGAGGGCAGACAGAGATGAGTGAGAGGTATGAGCTGAGTGAACAGGCTGGAGAGTGGTGTGTGAGCTGAGGAGGGCAGGGGACCAAATAGAGACACCAATAAAACAAACTGAGAAAATTGACAGAGAGTAGGTGCATATCTCCTTTTCATTATTCTGTTACCCTTCCCAAAGGAACAGGCACATATCAATAACAGTTTGGAGACAATCTGTGCCGTACTTGAAAAGTACAGCAGTATGCCTGTGTGAGTGAATTGGGCCGTGCACACTAAAGGTGCCAAATTATGGCACAGATCCTTCATTGTGGAAGTGGGCTTTCTCTAAGTTCAAATAAGGAACGTAACCCACATACACAGACACAGAGCCTGCTTTTTCACAGGTTACCCGAATGCAAAGAATTTCTCCTGGGAGAGATACCTGGAGGAAACCAGCTCACTGCCTGCACCCGCCAGAGCCTTCAAAGTGGTAAGGTTTTACTTTTCCCAGAGCCGCCGACACATTCCCTGTGGGTCCCCCGGGAGCGGCGTCCCGTGACGGTGTTATCTCCTGGCAGAAACCCCCTCACAGCTTCCAAAGGCACATGAAGCTGGAGGCTGTGGACAAGAGGAACACCATGCTGGTCAGAGTGGTCACGGTCGTCGATACTGACGAACACCGAATCAAGGTGAGCATTTAAAGCGCCTGGACGAGTGGTGTCTTGTGCGTGTAGGAGTTGTGCTTTTGTTAAGGTTCAGTTGGTTTCTTTATCGTTTATTCCACAGAAAGCATGTAATGTGTCACCTCTCAACCTAACGGTTGACCAGAGAAAGATAACAGATAAAAGTCTGTCTTCATGGGCCAGGTGAAACTTTCTCACACTAGCCACCACAGACTCGAAGAGTCACAAAATCAAAGATAAAAACATATAAAATAAAGGGTACCACCCATATCAACAAGTCAGTCTGGGATGCCGAGATCTTCAACATTTTTCTTGGAGGAAACAGTTTTATCAGTGTATCCCACGTAACAAAAATGCTCTTGTCTCTGGCAAACAATTGAGCTGGTACATTTAACCAGCCTGTTTTTGGATGCCAGTTCTAGCATCCACCCAAAAGAGGGCAGCAGTGTCTTTTGACAGCTCAGCTGTCTCCGAAAGCCTAACCCTAACCTAATATTTTGCTCTATTTGCCCATAGTAATCATCAGCTGTTTTCAATCAATTCCACTCCATCTTATGACTGTCACACAGTATTTGGTCTCTGAAACCTGATCTCTGTTTCCATTCATGCAGTTTTTAAGCTACCACTGTCCTTCTGCCAGTGTCCGTACGATCCAATCCACCCACACATACAGACACAGATGCACACATGGCCTCCAGGAAGTCTGTCAAGCATGTGACCTCTGCCCTGATCCCAGCCCAGCCCAGCCCAGCCCCCTTAAGCTTCTCAATCCTGTTAACCCCCTCCCCCTCCCACCGTCCCGACCGTGACTAACTGCACGAGCAGTGAGCAGTGAGGCTTCTCATGTTTCTGTAACGCTCTGACCTGCTCCTCCCCTCTCGCACTGGCGAAGCGACCGTGAGAATAGCGGTCCAGTAGTCACCAGGGCTGGTCCACACCTGCGTCAGCGAACGGTCAGCAGAGAGATGCACAAAATATGGTGAAAAAATTCACAAAAATAACAAAAAGACTGATTTACAAAATAAAATGTCTGTTTCCTCTCTCCCCTTTGCTGTCAACATTCCTCGTCCTTTAGCGCGCGTTTCCGTGATGTGCGCGGTGTTGCCGTCACCGTGTGGACCTCCAATGTTTTCTGGGCCCCGCAGATCCACTTTGATGGCTGGAGCATCGAGTATGATTACTGGGTGGACGCGGACAGCGCGGACATCCATCCCGCGGGCTGGTGCGCCAAGACGGGACACCCCCTGCAGCCCCCCATCAGTGAGTATGGACAGGACGCCAGCACTTGGCCATGAACGGAAAAAGCGTCCTTTCAGACGGAGTGCAGCCTCTCCTTATCGATTCAAGTCTCCCGATCGCAGAAGTCAATAAAACCTTCTGTGAAAGGGCAGATGATTTTGTTTGTTTAGCTTTCTTGACGGGTCACGGTTTTCTCTTGTCAATATCCTGCATTCGCTGCAAGACGAACAATCTGCTTTCCTCCCCGCCATCCTCGCCGCTTATTTCTGCCTATATAATGGTGTCCATGGAAACACACCGGGATCCGGATTAGACAGCAATGGCTGTTCTCCGTCCTGCTTCTGAACATGTAGCCGAGGTTTTGTGTGAACATCGCGTCTCCCACCTTCTATTTTCTGCTTAGGGACTCAGTGATTCATTTACATATACATTCACCTCAGTTCCACACTTATCTCAGTTCTGCATTTCCACAGGCACTTTAAAGCTGACAGGAGACGTAAACCCGCGTACACGGTGCATGGTTTCTCCACCACATCTCTGTTACTGTGGATGTTTAGCGGACCAACTCTGTTTCCCTTCCTCTGACCCAGGTCCCCAGGAGGAGCAGAGCATCTGTCCCACCCCGGGTTGTAAAGGTGTCGGACACATCAAAGGGGCTCGCTTCTCAGGCCACCACAGGTGCATTTAAGCCCGGCGTTAAATGTGGCATTTCCTACTCATGTGCTGTTAATATTACACTCAGTGACACCTCCCGCTCCTCAGGAAAGATAAATGTTTATTTAGAACTCGTCATACTGGCCTGTCCACGGTAAAAATGCCTTTTAATCAGGTCAACGCAAATTTATCGAGTAAAGACGGAAAATCCAGTTGCTTTTTATGTAAATGTTTATGATTAAGTCGATTGATTTACTGGATGGCTGTAAGATGATCTCTTTTAAGGACTGTATTAGATTACGTCTTGGCTCTGGATTTGTGCTCAACACCTGAACACTAGGGGGTGGCAATTGGGTTTGTGTAGTTAGGGTAGCCAGCAGGAGGGTGCCAATCTTCCAAAGCCATTGTTTCCTGACACATCCGCCTTCCTGTTCCTCAACACAAAATCCTTCTCCACAGGCAGAATCCCCAGAGAGTGCCATAAACGCGTGCGGGAATCTCAGTTATGAAAATTAATCCGACCTGCGGCCCAGCGGCTGACATGGCAAGCTTTTGAGTGACACCGCGGCACACAGGCGGGGTTAGGGCCAGGCTTAGGCAGGCAGGCGCGTCAGCAAACTGGGGCTGACTCTGACCGTAGCATTCCAGCTTTCAAACGACACCGCTGGGCCACCGCGCGGTGCCTAGATTAGGGTTAGGGTTAGGGTTAGGGTTAGGCAGGCGCGTCAGCACACTGGGGCCAACTCTGACCGTAGCATTCCAGCTTTCAAACGATACCGCTGGGCCACCGCGCGCTGCCTGGATTAGGGTTAGGGTTAGGGTTAAGGTTAAGGTTAGGCAGGCGCGTCAGCACACTGGGGCTAACTCTGACTGTAGCATATTCCAGCTTTCAAACGACACCGCTGGGCCACCGCGCGCTGCCTAGATTAGGGTTAGGGTTAGGGTTGGAGTTGGGGTTAGGGTTAGGCAGGCACAGGCGCCCCGTGGCGGAAATGCTACTCTCCACTGTTTGTTAAGCCGCACTCGCGGTCGGGCTGCAGGGCGAGATGAGTATGAGCAGATGTAATAGAGTAGTGGGGAGAGTCCTCATTACGCAGAAGAGATGTGACATCGGTTGCCAGAGAAGGAGATGTATTACCGCGCCGTCGGAGAGAGAGGCTTCTGCTGCTCGTTCTGGGTGGAGACGCCAGAGCGCTCACCACTTGATGGAGATGTTTACTGTTATTTATATTTATATGCAAATGAAAATTTGCTTACACAGACAATCCCTTTATAATTTTTTACTGGGAGTTCCATGTTTTTTTTTTCCCCTCTTGAGAATCGAGAAGTTATAACACGGATAATATGATCTAATACAGGGCACGCTTGTGTTGTTTACCCCCAGAAATATTGGGCTCGGGATCATCGGATTATTGTTTACCTTGGAAGGTTTGCGCTCTTCAGCTGTGTAACCCAGCGGTCTGTTTTAGATAGATGTTTTAGATGGTGTTTGCTGGGCCGCTATGCGGGGAGGGGGGAAGATCGTTTGCCTGAAGCGGGTCTGAGTTTTCACTGTGATTTCAGTGCGGTGGGATGCCCGTACTCCGACATCAACATCAACAGGGACTCGGTTCTGCCGGATCGACTCAGTGGGGAGATGGCAACATCCAGAGCCAGGAGAGGAGAATCCAGCCCTGAGACAGCCGCTGGCGCCCTCGAGTAAAGCCTTTACCTTTACAGTCTGTGTAAACGTCAAGTTTAAGGATCACACGTCTAATACTTGTTACATTTCATATTGACGTTTAGCTCCTACATGATAGTAATACTCACCAGAAAACTTTCCTAAGAATGCCTCAGTACTTCTATTAACTACAATGTGGTAATGATGGATATCTATTTAAACAAGGCACGTATTCTGAAAAACTAGTAGCCAGAATCAAGCTACGTTAGCACAACTGCGTGAAAATGGCAAAATATATATACCAATATAATGACTCATGCTGAACCCCATTTCCTTTCTTCCTTCAGCAAACCTGTAGCCTCAAATGCGCACCAGCTGTCCGAACCGTGCAGAGCGAAGAGCTCTGGGCCGGTGGAGGTCAGCACAGAACCTGCTCCGAAGAGGCCTGCTGTCGTTGAGACCAAAAGAAGGTCAGTCCATTAATGCGCAACCAGAGCCTCGGCTCTGACTGTAATGCTCACCTACCGCAGCGTTGGCCCGACCGCAGCGTTGGCCAAACCGCAGCTTTAGACCGACCGCAGTGTTGGCCCGACCGCAGCGTTGGCCCGACCGCAGCTTTAGACCGCCAGGCCTTACTGCACTCCCTCACATCCACAGTGATTACAGCCACTGTGATGTACAACATGTGGAAATGACAGGCTGGAGATTCCTGTAGCGCTGCACAAACATCTTTTCCAGCTCCCCTGCCTTCTCTCAGACGTCAGATGTTCCCAGCCAAGAATTACTCCTGTTCCACAATTTCCTCATTACTGAGTTTACGCAGAGTATAAATAAACTATAAATTATCCTGTTGGGACAGTTTCTAGCGCTTTACTATATTTGTCAAAGGTATTTGGGGTGAACGCATAGATTGGATGATCTCCAGCTTGACGTACAGAAGAGAGGCTTTTTATGTGTGGATGTAAAACTTTCTTCACTTTTCTGGAGAAGCAATGCTGGATTTTCGTCATGGTTCGTTGGCGTTACATGACACAAAAATAGGCTGTTGTCAGAACGGTCGATGTGAAGGGCCAAGGAATATGCACTGCTAGAGATAATAGCTTGGTGAAGGGGGAGAGTCGCGCGTGCATCGTAAACACCGTTTTTAATAGACCTTCAGAGTCAAACACGCGTTATAAAAAGGTCTGCATCACAATTTACAGTGGTGCACAGGCAGTTCTACATGGAGGTGCCCTCGTCGTGGTCTCCAAGCGTATCTCCCGTGCGTCTTTGGACACAATCCTTCCGTTGTTCTGGCCTTCTTAGGGTCGGGCGGCCATGCAAGCAGAGAAAGGTAGAAGAAGTGTTGGAGGAAGAGGAGGTGGAGAGTGAAGTGTCCTCCATAATGGAAACCAAAGGTACTCACTGTCTATTCTCCCCACCCACATCAAAGGGGCTCACTCAGATCAGAGCCCCGCGCCGCCGTGCCAGATCTTACTCAGGTACGTGGCTTCTGAGCCACCCTCCCACTCATCGGATGTGTAATTGCCCGGACCTGAGATCTACTGTAAGGCATCAATCAGGTGCTGACGGTTCATGAAAGGGTTGTGTTTTTTCTCTTCTGGTTTTAATGCTCAGTTTGAGACTTCAGGTCTCTCTACCCTCTCTGCATTTGACTTTCCCTGTGTTTGCTATCACGGTTGTCTTGGTTGGACACTTTGGGTGTAAAGCTTTTTTTTTTTTTTTGTGTTCCTGGCCGCGTTTCACCGCAGGCCGTGTAAACTATGTAACTGTGTCACCATTTTGTTTGTTTTTGTGCTACAATTTTCAGTTGAACTGAGCAAAAATCCCCCAAAGTAATTTTCTTTCTTTTGAATGCTAAATGCTCAATTTTTCAATTTTAACGAGGGTATGAATACACATGGAGGACGGTGTATTTTTAAATGTTGATTTCAAAGCCAGTTTCTCTAGCAATCATGAAAAAAACAGCCCTCGGCCTGCTGTGAGCAGTAAAAGTGTCTCAACTGTGATTGTTCCAAGTAAGAGGGTTTTTACAAATCTTTGTTTATCCTACTTACTCCATGTAGAGTCATTTCATCTGACAGGGTGGGAAATGCTTTACAAATGGCTCTTTGCAAACACTTAATTTGTGCCAGGTTTTATAAACACTTATTCCCTAAGGTATCCATACACGCAGACATAAGAACTTGGATAGAACCAGACCGAAACCCATGCCTCTCATTTGCAGAGCCCAGTGCGTTTCTATGCTCTAGTGACAGGCATCCTTAGACCTCATTAAGAGCGTGGTCTAGTTAGGGGAATCTGCTTTTAAACGATTTGGAGTACAACCAAACTAATGAGGCGATCACATTAAGTATTCCGGTCCTCGTTACAGGTATGAGTAGTCTCATTGATTGAGATGATTCAGATTGCAATAAAATAGTGGGCGATACTGGTCTATAGGGGTCCTTTTGATAGAACTGATATAACTTTTAGTGTGAATGGATTTCCACAAAGCCCAGACAGTGTTCTCTGAACAGATATTCTGGAAAAGGCAGCCTACTTATCCAGACAGAAAATCTTGTCTTGAGGGCGTTTGATGTGGGGGAAAATGATTAATCAAAACAGAAAGTAAAAATAATGCGAATCTACAGTGATGTTGTATATTTCGCATTCATCAAACAGAACCAGCAAAGGTTTTGTTTATGAAGGCACAAATACACAGGTTTATATTGTCAATACTACCGACAATAGAATATATTGTCCTGTGGAGGGGTACATGTTTCAATAAGACGTTCCCTCAGTCTTCCTCAGCAGAATCACAGTACTGATACTTTATTGTTTTTGCAAGCATAGTTTTTAATTTATTTGGGTGGACAGTGGAACAGTCCTCATCCTACATTACCTCCTGCTTCTCCATTTCTGCTCTTTCTTAATCCTCCCATCACACCTTCTGTTCACTTCTTATTCATTGCGCTTTTCTGGGCTCACCAATGATCTCACCATTGACCTTTTGCTTTAATTGGTCACCCACCTCCTTGGAGAGATGAGACATTAACCCTGTGCAGTGTTTTGGCTAGTTGGAAGCTTGTTTATTCCTTAATGTGTCACATTTGTGGCCCATAGTCGAAGTGTTAGCTGTGACTCAAAAAATCTAGGGTTTAGTCCCGCACACCACTCACCTGGGATTATGCCCCAAGCCCAGAACAAGGCCTCCCCATTTCCTGTAGTGACCACTGTCTCCCCGCTTCACAGAACTTACATTGCAGCAAGCCCTTCACCAATCGGTCTTCATGCCCTGCACCTCGCCCTCTCCCAGCATGCCCCGCTGCTGGGACCAGCACAGCAAGCTGCTGCCCTCTGTGGCTGGGATCACCGCCAGCAAAGTAGCCGAGTGGACAGTAGAGGAAGTAAGTGGGACAGCAGGTGACGGGGACTCGTAAACCAGACGGGGGACACCGCGGCCATGCTGTAGAGCACTGGTTCTCAAAAGACACACCTTTGTAGATGTGAAATTTCCACAGCACACCATTTGTTTTCTCACAATACAATGTTGCAATCATCCTCATTAATTCAGCGATCCGTCGTCAATTATTCCTTACACAATGACAAATTCCACGGCACACCGGCCCACCTCCCATGGTACACCGTTTGAGAACCGCTGCCCTAGAGCAAGGTTTTCAAGCTGTATAAATGCAGGAATTATACAAATGTATGCTAAATCACCCAGGATTTGAGCGTGTGCTTTGCAAATAATGTTAGTATAATAAGTGAGTCTGCGTTGCCGAGATGTTCGAGTGTGAGAAGTAGGAATGTGTGAATCACCTCTTCCGTCGCCTCTATAACTCTTCTTAATGTATTTCTGATGATTGTCTAATAGGTGACTGAGTTCATCCAGGGCCTGCCGGGATGTAGGGAACACGTGAGGACGTTCAGAGAAGAGGTAATGTAACTGGACAAAAGTGTACAATTGTGAAATACATACCTATACTACCGTACAGATAAGCAAAAGTGAGGATGTGAGGCTGTGATATTTTGCTTGCAGACACAAATCTGACTCTCTGGCATTGTTGGTTAGAATAATTGCTTTGGGTGTTGGAGAAATCCGAGGTGTCATCTGAAGAGATGGTGTTAAATTCCCGACGGAGGAAGTAGAGGGTGTTGAGATGAGCTGAGAAGCTGTGGTAAACTAATTTCACTACAGAGGGCGTGCTGTGCACCCAGGCGGTGGGGGCAGACCACAAAGAAAGGCCTAGGTTGTCAAGGGTGTCAAAGATTTTTGCAGGAACAATTCAGTTTGCAGATTTGTAGGCTACGCTAGGTTAGCCATCCCTGACGCTAGCTTGATGGCCGGAGGCGGAGAAGCGCTGTGTTGTGTATCCAGGAGCGAGGGAGGCCAAGTTGGGTCAGTTATCCCTGACGTTAGCCTACCTCAAGAGTAGGAGGAGGAGGAGAACAGCCTGTGCATCTTCCACGGCTTCAAGGGAGAAGGAGAGACGTGCACACAAGGTGCCGTCACGCTTGACAGAAGGGCACGCCTGCGGTGCATGTGTACTGCTGATAAACACGTTCTGTAGGAAACAACGCTTTGCCTCTTTAGAGCAGCGTGACCTGCACAGCCAACCGCCAACCGCGCACGCCGGGCAATCATCCAAGACTGTTGAGGTCTTTTCCTACAGCAAATGGCATCTAAATGCCATTGTGTCAGGTGATGGAATGGATCCAATGGGTCGTCAGGGAACCCAGCTGAGACTCCGGATCCGCATTATAGCGCCTGAGTGTCCCTCACAGTCTGGTTTGCACGTTTAGTTAGGACAAAGCTAGGCGGGTGCTCATCTGCAGCTAAATGCAGAGGGTGAGGACGTAATCAAAATAAACCTCTGAGTGATCTATAAATACAAGTCATTGTGGTCAGACGTGGGAATGAAGACAGAGCAGCTGTTTTCATTAGCAGCTGAGGCGCAGCACGTGGCGCTACATCTGTTTTCTAACACCCAGTGCCTTTTTGTCACCTCGGTGCATCCTGTTACCTTTTAAGGGTAGACTCCACATTTAAAGGGGTCTGCATTTAAGGCAGTGTTACTTGTGTTGTAACAGTGTGCTTTACTCTGAATACACAAAACAAAAGAGGTGAAGGTTATGATCACCACCGGTTAGCATTTTTACTAAAACTTAAATTGGAGTAGGAAGATCCATACATTTGATTGGCGGTGGACAGGAATTATGCATTTTCATGTGAGGGAAAACGTGGCAGATGCGAAGAATGTAGAATTTAAGCTTTAAAATGGTGTTAAGTAGTGTCAACGATTTGTATTAATTATTCAGTAGCATTACTTATGATATATATAACTATTAGATATAATAGTTTGAAAGATTAATTTAAGCCTTAAATCTTTTTTTTATGCATTTTGGATGAGTCTTAATGCATCCGTCTTGTGCTGAAATAAATCATTATGTATATTACATTAAATTTTTCTTCTGTTATTTTAGTCTTTTAGTCATACTTATTGAAATTATTCCGGAGGTTTTTATGTTCTAATGAACTGAGATTCCACTGACACAAGGAAAGGGCTATTCTAGCACGATACTGAAGTACATTATTTAGTTTGCTTAAATTATTTTTCCACTTTCTCCAGCAAATTGATGGGGAGGCCTTTCTGCTGCTGACACAAATCGACTTGATAAAAATCATGAGCATCAAACTGGGTCCTGCCTTAAAAATCTACAACTCCATCCTGATGTTCAAGACTACAGAGGACTCTTATAATGAACTCTAACAAAAGTGAAGGTCAAGGCTTTGGTGAGCTATCCAGGAGGTTCAGATGAAGTATGAAGCACAAAAACAAAACTCTTCTCAGAAGAAAACTTATCTCATGCAGCCTAAATGCACATGGATTTAAATGAATTGCACAGTTTTTTTTTCTTTGGTGAGCCTCAAATTCAAAGACAGCCATATTTCACATGCTGGGGGATCTTCTAAAACAACGTTCATACCACTGAAGTTATTTTTAGTAATCTATTGTATAATCAAAATATAAAAAATACTGAAATGCATAACTGTGCGTATGTAAAATAAATAAGTAAGTTTGTGTTATCTAGTGATTGTAAATAGTGCAATGGTAATCCTGGGGCTTTGCTCATTTCAAAATGTCTAATTTTAGTCATAATTGAAGTTCATATTATTTGAGATAATCAGAAATAATAAATACATTACAAATGGTTTCGACTGTCATTGTATATTAGCATCAGTTACAGAACTTTTGCTTTAAATGACCTTCCTCCAGTGGAACTTTAGAGCATGTTGAAAAGATTCCAGCTGAGAATTCCTTGGTAGGGCAAAACGAATAAATTCATGGAAATGTGTTTATGTATTTTGATGATTGACACCTCTCTTTGCACTGAGGGTTTTTTAGCGCCGAGGGATTTTTTAGCTCTGCCGAAAGAAGACGCTGTGTAAAATGTCATTAAGTTGTGATTTTTACAACATTAATTCTAGGCAAAAGGAATCTCTGCAAAAACTAGTATTTCTGTCTAAGTCGTTTCTTCTCCTGAAACATTGCTGTCAAGTAGTTATTGTTACGGAAAGGCACCCTTAATATTATAATTTTATATTTTTCTTTATTCTTTCACTGTACAGATGAATGGTAATCTTTTTTTTTTTTTTTGTGATGAATGTAAGTCTTTGGCAAACAAACAAAAAAAGTTTTCTTTTCCAAAATTTGCCGAAGTAATTTATTTATTTAACGGTTATTTCTCAAGGTGTTGAAAAGGGTTGCAGTGTGTGTGGCTTGTAATGTAAGTGAAGGGCCTATGAGTTTCGCCGTCTAGGACGAGCGTTGAATTCGCAAATAAAAATGTCAATAACCGAAGGTACTTCCACCGCTAGTGCTCTGTCTGTCTCTGTAAATGCATAAAAATCTGGATAATAAAAACATACGTTGGTGTTGCGGAAAACGCATACATTTGTGTGGAATTATGTTTATATATAATTGATGAACATCAAACTAGTTTTGATTACCTTTTTTCATTATCTGAACTCGCCAGTTATTGTTCATCATTTTCCCCCGAGTTTGGAATCACAAACTGTGCTAATGCATCTCGTCACAATGAATCCCACTAATGGAAAAAGTCTCCCACGTCATGGTTTTTTTAACATGCTCTCAGAAGGACGCGGTATGCTCTTTGTCAATAAGGATTTGCAATTCCATGACATAAAGGTTTATTCAGTTGGACAATGATTACTATGGGCCTGTGAGCAGCAAGCATTCAAGAGAGTCAGTCAGTGCCTAGCATACCTCTTAAATTATATATCAGATAGCCAGCGAGTGAAACCGGGTCTTTTAGAAATGTATTCGTATTTGTTTCGCAATAATCAGGCAATCTACCTTTTATTGTAGGTTTCTGTAAGTCGTTTTTTAAAGCTTTCAGAAAGGCTACATTTTTTTCCCTTAAATAAAAAATATATAATTTACAATATGGGAATATAGAGGTAATACATTTATTATATTTATTTATTTAGTTAACATTTACGTATGTTGACATATAGGCAGAGCTGAGACTCTTCAACTGAGCATATCTCTAACAAAACATTATTAGTGAAACAAGACTATTATTGTTGACCGCTGTCCTCCCCCAGCTTCCGGGAAGAAGAAATAAAAGCATCCTCCAAGTAGCTTTGAATGCATAACCAATACAGGGAACGGATACTATAATGAAAGGAATGGAATGGCTACATTTGAAAGAATTGAGCCCAGTACCAACATCTGAGCGTTTGTGGGGGTTTTTTTTTCTATTTTAGCAGACATTCTCCTACCATGCTGCCACAGCAACAAGCATCATTGTCGCCATGGAGACCGTATCTGGGTCTTAGAAGAGTGTTGGTGCTTGCCTCTGTGTGAGCGTCTGTCTGTATTCAAGTTACATGTGCTGCTATATCTCTTTATGTAGTGGCTATTCATACACAGTGACCGTGAAGGAATTTGTAACACATTCTGGTCCACAAAACTACAGCTCGAGATCTTGTCTTACTCAGAATCACCCCTCTTTACCATATACAAACACTGGTATTTAAAGTCTCCTTGTTCATTAAGGAGAACCAGCCTGCTCAAACCAGGTAAGAACAATTATACTAAAAAATATACTAAATTAAAGTTGAACACTAAGTAAATACCACAAAACACTAAACTTTAAAAATAAAGACACGGGGACAAATCTGTGATCAAATGACACAGAAATTTAAATATCATTAATAAGTTTGTTTCATATTGATATCCCAATTACTAATACCAAAGTCACTCTATAACTGAAATAATACATTACTCAATTAGATAATTGTGACGCCCAATGATTAAAATCCAATTGCAGACATTATGAACAGATGTGCCTCGTGTCATCTAGCTAAGCAGGCTGTGCACCACCGCCTCAAACAAACGGAAACGCAGCATCAGTCAATCCCAATCATCCCCTCATTATCCAATCAACATTTAAAAGAGACACCATTACAGCAGTCAACCAGCCACCCAATTAAATTACCCATTGCTTTACTTTAATTACTCACCCGCGACTCCTCCTCCTCTTCTTCTTCATCAATCCCGATTTCTTACCACACGGGCGCCTCCTACATAATATTAGAACGGGAACACGGTATAAAAACAAGCTAAACCTACTTGCACGATAAATATCAAATGTTTACGCAAACAATGCGTAAGACTTACATAACACACAAATAATTACACAATACATTTTCATATGTAAACGTATAATAAATAATACATCAATATATTAATAATAATAATAATAATAACTTCCTTAAAAATGCTAAGCAATTTCATACATTTTATAAAAAGTAATACCATTGTCAACCAGGCAGAGTGATGACAATATATGGGGTAACATTCATCAAAAAATATCAATATTACTTTCTTTAGTGGGATGGTTGTGGAATAATTGAACACCAATTTTATTCAAGTACATACTGTACCATCCATCCATGCACACTCAGAAAATAAATTCTGGCATAATAAATGCCCTTTAAATCTGTCAAGGGAGGACAGAGTTCACAATGACCGCATTTTGCTCAGAACCCCAGGGAGAAGGCTTCCGTTGAGTTTAAAGTACTTAATTATGCCCACAGTGTTGATGCAGTCAAGAAACCAAAAACCGAAAGGTCCTCCTTTGGCTTGGACGGAGGACCTTCACACCTTGTTTAATATCATGTCTAATTGGGACGAGGCATCTGAAACTGTCACCAATCAAGTAACCAACCCAGATGTTGTGCTGTAATCGACCTTGCTGCAGACAGTATGGTACCTGTTGTCATTATTCAGTCTCCTGGCTGCCTTAAGAAATTGTCGTTCAGTGTGATAAACCCCAGAACAGATGAGGTTATTGTCGGTTAAATCAAATGAAAACAATGTTGGATCTTGACCCAACATTTGTGACTTACGGTGAATATGAGTCTCTCCCCTCCACTGGAATGATGTTTGTGCACAGAAAGTGTGTTCCACTTTTGCAATACTTGCAAAATTGTATCAAAACAATTATAATGCAAGTAGTATGTAGAGTTAGCAGTTAGGTAGTGGTGGCTTTCAAAGCTGTGTGATTAGCAATGGCCAAGTTTCCACGGTTTGTTTTCCAATAAAGCCATGGTTTGAAATCAATGTTGGCTCAGCATTGAACCTGGAAAACATGTGTGATGAATTGGCTGTTCTTGACACTAAAAATCTGCTGTGGAAACCTGCTGTGGAAAATGCCTGTGATTAAAATCAGCTTTATCAACTTGGGCCAAAGGTTTCTGAAGGACTTCTAATCTAAAACGGAGGATGATTGTGAAATTTGTGAAAATGCACACAAAATATACACCGGACTTAGCTGGTGGTCGTTGGCTAAATAAACCTCTAGAGGAAAGGTAGAATTATTCATTGCGTTGAACAATGCATATATTTTAGCTTGAGACCTGAAAACATATTGAGTCTAAAATTGTGTTTCCGTATTGCTTAAGGCAAAAATGTAATATAAACAAAATATAAACTTGTATTCGGAATAATTGTTTAATCTGAATTAAGGCTAGAATGCAATTGCATTCAGTTTTTGAAATTCTGGAATAGAATCACTGACCATGAAAATCAAACTGCTCAGTTATAGAAACAACTGTTTATGACGTTCGCTATAAGAATTTTTAAAGACCAATGACCTGTCACATTAATGCATTGGATTTCACAGGATTGCACCCACAGACTCCACTAGATTACATAAATTTAGACCACAAAAAGCCCAAAAATGAATCATATTTTTGTCCTTTGATGCCTACAGTCAAGAATCTGGATTTCATCAGTTTATATATCAATGACATCCGGAAAAAGTTTAATTAGCTCGAACGGTCTAGTGATAGTCGCAGACTAAGTATGGTTATTTACTTGAAATATCTTTAAATTTTACAAGTCTGTAAATAGCATGGAAAATGTACCATTATTATTAAAGGTTTCTAATTTAGGTGGCGGGAAATTAACAGCCTCTAGTTCCTTGAAATTTCCATGGTAACGTCAATTCTATTTTTAAACTTAATTTCATAGAGTGTATATTTACACTCAAGTCTCTTGTGGCAATTTTGCAAAACCATGCTGCACTCTATAAGAGCCTTCATTGCACATGAAGTGAAAGCAACTATTCTGTCTGGTGATTTGTATGCATATAAAGAGCAAAGTGCAGGAAAAACGAACGTCTGCGAACCCTGCATTTCAGTCAAGATATCATGGATAATCCCGAGCAGGAGGTAACTAAAGCTGCTCGTGTCGATGAGCCTGTATTTCAGAATTCTGTGATACACCTCCCCCCGCTCTCCAAAATTCACTCTGAAGCCTTCCACGTCGCGCATGCATACGGAGGAATGCTAATTGATGAGAGTTTTATGTCTTTAAAGCTGCCAGGTTTCTGTGGATCACACCTACACAACCTGCAGGTTCTGAGTTAGGAGATGAACCTACCAAGAGTGTTAGCAGATCTTGCACCGGAGAGAACACATAGAGTGTTCTAGGAGTGCATCGATACCAGTTATCTGCAGGGTTTAAATTGAATAGAAACAGGAAAGTTCCTTATTTCCTTAAAAATCATTTTGACTACACTTGAGGTGTCCTGCATGCTTATTGCCAGTCCTTTAGGTCTTTTGGTGCCTCTTCCCCAAAATATGCCCGTATTGTGAATGGTCTCCTGTGGCGTTCCCAAAGCTGAAACCACCAGAGTGCTGGGATGACATTGTGGCCTTATCATCATTACTGCCTTAGGTAGCAGGCATTGAAGTGAAGCGTTTGTGTGGAACAACTTGGCTTTTCAATGCGACATTTTCCCAATGGTCTACCATCCACAGAAGGCACCAGAGAGACCAGGGAGTTTTACACCTGCTGTTTCAACTAGAAAATAGGAAAAGAATGATAATTTGGGCAAGTACACAATTTCGAAAGCATTGCAAGAAACCCAGCTCAGATCAAAACCTAGAGATGCCTTTGTATGTATTTATGTATCTATTTGTACTGCCTGTCGTTAAAACAGGTACAGCGTAATGGTGTAAAATATTATGAGCTATATTTATTGTGTGGGCCGGTCAGTTTATCACATTGAAAAATAAATAAATTCCATCTTCCATCTCCAGTCCTCCATCTTCTGTGGTCCATGAGTCTGAAATATCTTTGACTGGAAGACTTCAGTCTTAAAAGGCAACCAATTTTGCACCTCCGATCAGACATGCAAACTGGTAATCCATTAATAAAAACATCACAGCCCACCTGATGGAAAGACCTTCTCTCTCTCTCCTCACATCCGTGTTTTAATGCATCACTTAATTAAATCCTTGTCATTTTAAAACACATTCTAAACCAATATTAAACCAAATCAGACTACCCCAGATAGCAGCGGTTTCTGTAGATCGTTAAAGCACATCAGATAGAGAAGTCTATGGGGGGAAAAGGCACAGTCTATGTATGAATCATCTCAAATTAACACTTCAAATGATCCCCGAAACGAAGTCACTGCCTTAATTTACACTCAATGTCGAACGTGTACCTGCTTGGTGATCAGTGCTGAATTAATGCACTACATAATGTCACAAAAATTGATCTTAACTGTCGAAATGTCCTGCAATGTCCGACTGGGTTCATGTTGTATGCAAACACTCCTTTTAAAAAGTGTTAAGTCTGGAACATATCATATGAAAATATCATGATATGAACATATAACTTATGTGTTGTCACAATGGACCCCTGACTGGGAATAGAACTTGGGTCCCCTATTCGCTGCACACAAGGCAAAACCTTCAACAAGAGAAAACAATTGGCTCATTGTGGGAGATACTGAAGTCCCTACCCTAGGGAACCAATCATACTCATACCAAGACTCCAGTGTGCGACATCACCATCTGTAGCAAAATCCAAGTCAGATTCGCTAAAAACACAACTCATTCACCTCAAAAACATTCGTATTCTGAAACGAATGTTTTAAATCAAGGACCAAGGAGTCACAGGAAGAATGATCAATACATATTTTCTTTCTTCTTTATACGTAATTTATTATTTATTTAACTCAATTTTCATTGACTTATACTTCATTACTTTTATAGCAAGTTTCCATAGCTTTATAAACCCTGAATATGCATACATTAAAAGAGAATATGAGGCCATAAAATGTGAAATAACTCCATTGTAATGACTGTTGTGAGAATTACTGTTGCGTAGGAGCTTCAGAACAAATGAAAAAAGTAAATAAATATATGTAATATAAACCAGATGGATTCTCAAACATTAAACACATTACTCTTCGAATAACGACACTGAATTCAATCGTAACAAACGTTCTGTTTTCCATGATGGCTGTCTTGTTGAAGCTATCAGCATCAAAACAACTTTTTATCATTTGGAATTTGAATCCTGCTCAAAGCACCTGCTAAATTGTAGCACTACTGTATCTGTCCGTCATTTACTTGACCAGCACACTCTAAGTTGCTATGCTAGGCACTTTGGTTATGAGTATTGGCTAAAAAGAGATAAATAATGCAGTGTAATGACATGAATTACAGTGGATACTCACCCATCTCACATGAGGGGGGGGTATCCACGTTTTTTCCACTTCAGAACTGGCCTTTAACACTGGGCCCTGTTTCAGCCCTGAAATGGTCACTGATGCCACAAATTAAAAAAAAAACACCTAATCTCATACTGTGGTGTCGCCAAACCATTTATGAAACCACCAAACTCTCTAAAGACTTTCCAGCGCTTTGTCCATATGCCCTAGCCTTCCCCGTTTAATCAGCTCCCAATAAAAAACCCAAAAGAATCTACATAGAAAGCATAATCACTTCTGTAGTACATGGTGAATCGTGAAGTTAGGGGTGGGAGTGGAGACACTCTGATTCTTGCTTGAATATAAAAAAAAAATGTATACATACGATTTCATCTCATTAGTAATGTGAATCGACCTGTTCTCTGTTTAAACGCTTTGAGAGTCTTGAAGATCTCATACAAAATGAAAGAGGCCTTCACACACTCCATAAAAAATGTGATTTTTTCCATCCTGCAAAGTCAAATATGCATTGCATAAACACAGGAAATGACAGCAACACAAACATCTGTAATGTGTTAGATATGGATCCTTCTTTTAACTCTTGACTACCACATCAATCAAGTTAGCCTTGGATGTAGGGATAGAGACAAGAATTATTGTTTCATGGGCCTGTGATCTGCACATATCTGCTAACAAAAACATTGTACTGCACTTTGTTTTTAAAAAGTAAGCAATGACTTTCATGTACAAAAGATAGTAGAATTTTTTTAAGATGCCCTTTAAAAGTAAACCTGGTTACTATTCTTAAACTGTTTATATCCATAGTTTTATTAAACACATCTTTGTAGTATAGTTTATGGGATGTTGAAACATGATAGTGCTGAATAATTCCATCATTTAATAAATGACACAATGTTTTTTTGGGGACCGGATTCAAACGTTTTAACTTAAAACAACTCGTTAAGAATACTCGTATACAAAAGTTCAAACACGTTAACCTTTTGATTACATTAACCATGAATTATTTAAAACGGTGATTCTAGTGTTTCACCCTATTGTGCGTCTGTTACAGTTAGGCGTCACGTGGGAGTACAAGGCAAGTAGGATTCCCTCCGTGACGACGTTAAAAGCTCGGTAAGGAAGCGGAGAGCCCGGTTATTCCACGGCAAAGGAGATTAAATGCATTTAAAGGCAAGGCAACTACTTCATGATACGTAAAGGAATTGGAAGTGGATTGTGCGATATTATACCCTTCAACTTTTTGGCTGGCTTATGCTTTAGCGCTATGATGGAACGTAACTATTTTTTAGAAACTTTTATACAAAACGTAAATTATTATTTACACGGTTTATTTTGTGTTATCTCGTGTTTACATTAAATTCCAAGGTATTATGACGTCCAATTTGATTCCATATTTAGAACTATAAATTACTTGGCTAACTTTGCAGACGCATATCCACCATTCTTTTAGGGGACAGCGACGACAGGAGGCGTTCGAAACGACTGAAACGGCTAGGAGTCTGTGGTTTATTGCGGTTTTCCTTCCACGAGTCCAGAATCTAGTTCTTTGCTGATATGGAACGAAACAACGAGGAAAACCGAGCGACATGGAAGTTGGTTCTTTTTCACAATGGTATCCTGTATTGGCTCTGAGAAAATATATGTCCTAAAGTACATGGGGAATACAAGCAGACATGGAACTGAGATCTGGAAAATTAAAACACCCTATCGGCGTCGGGAATTCTCCTTCCTCCTAATGGCCAAATATTCATAGGATACTAAGCAATTTCCTACCCAGGTGAGAATATATTACGAATATTCAACCCTGACTCATTTGGTTTTGAAAATATTGTGTTAGAATATTTTTTTTTCCGTTGATCGGTATACTCCGCGCCGAAAAAGTGTTAGAATTGCCTCTGAATGTCGAATGTGTTGATAAGCAATCTTAAAACTGGACACAGCAAGTAAAAGCATAGAGAAATTTCAGTAACAGTTGTTTTTATACAAAAGACAAGTTTTGTGTACGGTGAATCCGCTCCTATTTTGTTAAACTTCAGTTTATATTTAATTATTTGGGGTTTCGGACCTGCTATTTTGTAGCACATTAACAACTAAAGAGCGACTAATATAGTTTTGTGACTATTTCTTTTCATGCCTGTATCATTGTGTATTTCCTCTTAACAGCCATTGTCTCTTTCCAAGGGTATAAAATCTACAGATTTTTTTTAAAAGACAAAGTTAAGAGGTATTCCCAGACTAAGCGTTAATTTCAACATTTGTCGGTGTATGTAGTATAAATAATGATGAATAACATAATATTTATTGCGTTACAGTGTAAATGGCTAATGCCTTCAGCAAATCGGACTTCTCACAACCCCCTCCCACGCACACCGCACACACGGGTGATCGTATTCCAGTAAGGAGTGACACATTTCTCCCTTTTAAAGGCTAGTTTGTAGATCGTTCGAACGTAACCACAAAATAACAATGTGATAATTTATCATAGAAACCGTGACTATGTTCTATGGAATAGTCCGTGCCTGGTATTGAGTATCAGTTTTTACTATGTAATAAAAACATAACATCAATTAACCATAAACAAATAGGCTATATGATGGAATTTTAATTTAATGCATCACTACATTCTTGATGCGGAAATTCGACTACAAGTACACATTAAGTATTATAGGAGTTTATTTAAGTCTTTATAGGAATACCAGAAAAGATACACACACACACACACACACACACACACACACACACACATATGTTTAATTGTGTTTTGAATACAAACTACCTCTTGGGGGAACTTAATAAGAATCTTACACGTAAATTATACTCGGAAGGCTTTTATAGAGTGTTTTTTATGTGTTTTTTCGCTGCACATCATAACCAGTAGAAACGTCGGGATTTCAACAAATTCTTTAAGGAAAATACAATTTTTGCAGCCAATTGGAATAATTATATTTTTGCCTTGCACTGCAAAACACCACTGTCTAGTAAACGGTACTGTACTGTGTAAAAGGTACTCAGTAGCATGCTGCTTTGAGGGAATATGTTTTAGACTTTATCACCTCAAAATACACCTGTTTACCTAGAACAGTTTTGTGGGCTTAGTCAGTTAACAGATTTATCAGAATTTAAAAAATTTAAGTGGGTTATAAATGTGGAAATTCCAGGATGAAATGTTATGCAGGTTGCTATCACAACTGACTGATTGATGGATTGACTTCTGTGTTATATTTTAATTCAACATGTTAGAAACACTGCCAGAGCATTCTCAGTTTTTAATGTACTTTTAACATTAATCTGTGAGTTGGATTCTCACCTCCAGAGAATATTCACTTCATCCAGTGCACTTGAGTATGGTCAGGGGTATTCTTGTTACCCCAGTATGGGAGACAGCAGCAGTGAGAGGGATTCTGTGGGTCAGACCTGTAATGACAGTGCAGTTGTACATTTACTGGCATTCGTAAATTGACAATCAATTGGTGCAGAAAGTGGCATATTAATAAGGAAAGAATATCAACTAAAATCTTCAGGTGAAATCACATTTTTTAATTCAGTTTTCTCTACCCAATTTACTATCTTTAACTACCACCAAGAGAAAGCAAAAGGAGGAGAAACCTCTTTCAACAGCACATCACATCATAACTAGGAAATACCCTCTACCTGCTTTGTGTGATTAATTGTTTATGTACTGATGGTTATGAAAGAAATATTGAATGGGTTATTTATTTACGGATTCATTCCATACTATTACACTTTCACTCTAAGCAAAGACTGCTTGCCTATTTTTCAATCTGGTTGTGTGTTACAAAAATGTAATTGTGCCGGAACAAACCATACCATGGTACCTTTTAATAGACAATAGTGTTTTGCAGGGCTAGGATAGTTATTTTTTCCTTGATTGTATGTTGTAATCTCTTTAGCAGCAGTGGTTGGTACTTTTTTGCAGCACTTTACAAAAGGACATGGTAGCTTGGCATCTAAACTCACAATTATGAACCTCCAACTATGGCTCTTCAGTACGTCGCTCTGGATTCAGCTGCTAATTGACTAAAATCTTTATGTAAAAAATCGTAACATTTTGAAAACATTAACAAAAATACTTTATTTTCGTATCAGGTTGGTAATAACATAATACACAGATAACAATGATCGTGTTCTTATGTGTTTCCAAATTAAGACTACAGTAATCATTTTCCAGTACAAAATATGGCATTGCATTGAGGAGCTCTCTAAAAGGAACCATGTCCTTGGGTATTACACACGAAGCCCATAATCCAGTAACCTTATCTGAGAAGTTAATGAAAGACAACAGGTTCTTTACTCATACTTTGAGGTAAAGCACTACTGCATGTTGAACAAAGCACCCCTGTTGTCGATGTTCACTAATACGTGTCTGTATTGCAGAAGCCGAGGGTTATCTAATTAAGCCCTTCTGGGGAGAAGTTACCATTTCTGCTTTAAGATGACGCAATGATAACATTTAGTGTGTATGACTGGAATCTTCAGTGTTCAGTGAAGTCATATGAATTTAATTGATTAGTTCTTCTAATTAAATATTTTTCTGTGCTACTCTTTTTTATCTCAGAATAGACTACATGTGATCGTACATTTTTGTATTATAAACATAACACTGACCGTAATTTTGCCATTCATTTAACCCCTTTAGCATTCATTTTAGAATTTCAGTTTCTCAATTAAGCCCTTTTTGTGCCAATATATAAAATATTAAACATAAAATATGACAAAAGTGACATAAAATTGCCAAATATATTACATTCTCAAATGAGAAAGGCAGAGAAGAAAATCAATAGGAACAGATCTCTCCTCTTTATCAACACATCGCCCCGCGGGGGGGGGGGGGGGGGGGGGGGGGGGGGGGGGGGGGGGGGGGGGGGGGGGGGGGGGGGGGGGGGGGG
>JAOYSI010070472.1:7444-22251 GCA_025775065.1 Hiodon alosoides
TGGCATTAAAAAAAATTTATAATTTTAATTTTACATTATCAAGCTCTTATTCCATCTCCAAGGTTTTAATTGCTGTACGTTAGCTGGCAACAAAAAATCCCCCCCCCCCCCCCCTTTTTTTTTCTTACACCTCACAGATTAAATCTGCGGTACAGAAATTACTTTAAAACAATCTACCTGGCTGCTGTTGTAGGTGGGGCTGTGTGCTCCACTCACATTTGCTACTCGAAATGGTATGAAGGAGCTATTTATGAATGAAGAGGGTTTGCTCTGTGATTTCCCTTCTAACATTACCTGTTGTGCACATCATTCCCAGTCCCTGTCACGCAATGTCTCACACAGGATTTTCTATGTGTGATTTGTTTGGCAGGGTTTGGCGTAGGCAGCATAGACTCATCCTACGTGGTGCCTCGGTCACTTATCAACTGAGCATAGTTTGGGCGTATCTGAGCAGTATTGTTGACCAAGTGTAGCCTTCTTTGACGGCAGTTCACCCTTTGCCACATGGTGAATTGCTGTCGTCTATGAAGTACCTGTTGCACTGAATACACAGTTTGTTTTTTAATGGGCGGTTGACTGTCAAAACCAGCTGTAATTAAATGCACATACTACTCTCTACAGAACAGGCTCTCACCCTCCGCTCTCATTATATCCATCTCACATTAGGTAGAATATCACAGATCTGTGATTTAGTTTTGTTCAAAACCAAGATGCTATTAAAACTAAAATCTGATTCATTCCTTCACCTGGCACTTAAAATGAATCCTAGTAATTTTAGTGAATGTTCACTTTCACACTATTAATGTGCTCCTTAATTTGGTATGTTTTTTGGCAAATTCAGACTTGGCCAAGGTCTTGATGAAAACACCCATCAAATGCACTTCATAACACCGATATAGGGCTGTCAACCTGGCTGGATTTCTTTGGCTTGCGCTGCAGAGTGATTAATGGATGGCGATAATTGTGAAAGGGAAATTGCAGCACCTTTTGTGGAGTCTTTGGATGGGAGTTTGATTGTTCTCTTCCAAGGTTTTTCAGTACCTCAGAGGCTGCTGCATTTGGCTCAATTTGAGCTTCAGTCAGGGGCGATGAGTCAGCAATCAACAGTACTTCCTTCGGTCTGCCGCTTCTCAGGATGAAAAGTCTCCTCCTCCTCCTCCTTCTTCTTATTCTTCTTCTTCCTCTTGTCATCCTCCGGCAACAGGAGAAGTCATTCATTAAGCAGTGCATGGGTCTCGACAACCTCACCCTACCGTTCCGTTCAAAATGAACAGTTCTCCTGGGCAGCCCTGGTGGCTGGTGGTCCACCTGCTGATGTCGTTGTTTATCCCCACAGCAGTCTGAACCAGTTGAGGTTGTGGTCCTGGAGCGATGTCACGTCGTGGAGTGTCAAGGAAACAGCGTTTCTGCATTGCGCATCAGTAAGTACCACAAAACAAATTTTGTTTTGAAGTTTATGAATAATCTGAAGAACATGGTCCATGCAAGCATTCATGAATGGTGAGGCAATCCTGGATAGGAAGAATATTCCTGAAAGAGATTCCTGCCTTCATCACGTTTGGGCCAAGTGACATTGTAAAAATACTCATCACACTTATATAATATATCTCAAATCTTGCTTTGAGCAGGACATCCTTTCTAATGAGAAGCTTTTTGCATTGTTTTTTTGTCATCCTAAAACCTCAGTGGCAAACTTTTCTGTCTTTAAGGTTTACAAAGTCTGCATAATGCACTCAGCATGGACTGTAAATGACAGCCCAGTGAATATTTTGAGTAAAGAGAATGTGGAAGTGTGTCAGGGCAGCCAGGATTATCAATTCATTTTTTTGGAAATGAAAGGAAATTAAAAAAATAAATCTGCATATCTTTGAACCTGAGGTCAGCTGAATATAGCTCTGCACCTTCACAGAGGTCAGCTGAATGTAGCTCTGCACCTTCACAGAGGTCAGCTGAATGTAGCTCTGCACCTTCACTGAGGTCAGCTGAATGTAACTCTGCACCTTCACTGAGGTCAGCTGAATGTAGCTCTGCACCTTCACAGATGTCAGCTGAATGTAGCTCTGCACCTTCACAGAGATCAGCTGAGATGCAGCAACCTGCTCCACGTGCTGCCCTGACAGCTATGCTGATTCTCACTCCACTCGTCCTTTGGAAAAATGTAGGCTGAAACCGTAGTTTATGAGTGTGACCATTTAAACTGGAGAATACTCCCATTCGTAAAAGGGTCCAAACCGTGCTTTTAAAACCCCTTTTCTCTTTATTTTACAGCCTAACCCCCCCCCCCCCCCCTCCTGTCTCTTTTCTGTCCTTAGCGCTTTCTCTCCATCATGTTCTTCAGAATGCATGTAGAGCGCTTTATTTATTTATTTCTTTATTTTACCCAGCCATGCATGGTTTTTTGTTTGTAAGGATAGTTCCAGGGGTCAAAAGCTATACATCTAGGTATGAACGTTTTACATATGGATCCAGAAGATGTGGTGCTAGCCTCAGGTTATATTTTTTCAGGAAATCGTGCCGTTTCCATGACATTTTTCTCCCCCGAGTTTATAGGCGTTAATTAAATCGTGTTATTTATTTGTTTCAATAGCGTAGAGCGTAACATTTAGTGTGCAGTGTAACCATGCATGTTAAGGTCGTTGTTTGATAAACACCAGAAGCATCTACATTTTAAGCGATTTTTAAGCGAATTTCATACGTATAAGTACTAATATTTTTTACCATTTTAATAATATCCACCATAAGACTGGTTTATGTATTCATTACGATAGTACATACCAATTAAATTTCGGGACAGGGAGAATATCCTGTAAATAATGTGAAATATTTCTAGAAGATCTCTAACATATTTTGGCCATGGCGGATGACCAAATTTTCCTTTTGTTGGTTTCAAGCATTTTGCCATTAAAGGCCATTAAAGAATAAACACTAACTGAAAATGCCGATCTGGCCAGGAGAAGGATGCAAGGAAATATCATGACATCCTCTTGCGAGAGACCCTCCCTTTGTCTGCAGCACGGCACCGTGTAAGGCCCTTTTGCGGTACTGGAACACAGAGACCAGCTGGAGGAATTGTGTCTTAATGACACTTGGCATTGTGCGTGGTTGACTGACACTGAAGTCACTCGAAGACACAAGCCCAACACGACTGCTCAACACCAACACCCTAATGGAGAAGCTGCTATTGAGAAGGGTAACTGTGGATCATGGAGGCAGATGAGATTCTGACCGAGATCTGCGGATGCTGGCACCTGTCTCTGCAGGCTTTTAATCTCTTCGGGGGATGTGTTGGGCGCTGGAAGTTACAAAGGAACACACTTTATTGAAGTTCTGGACCGGCCATCAGGGAGGCCTTGGGCTCAGTCCATCGGCACACCTGTGGTTTGGCCTTGACTAAGTGGTGCCGAAGTGAATCCAGCCAGAATTAACACACAGAATAAATTAAATAAATACATTATTATTTTTAGTAGCTAGAAGTCAGGTTGAAGTATATGATCAGGATTTCCTTTTGAGATGATCTGAGATGAGTGTTTTATTGAAAAAACATGAAATTTTCTACTGTTACTTTCTGGAATTGATGCTGTTGGAAATTGCATGTGTTCCACAAATTGAATTTATTATACAAACTCGAAATAAGATTTTAATAGCAGTACGAGTTAATATAGCCACTAAATTTATCCAGTATGCTGCTTAAACACATCAATAAAAAATCAACAAGCTATTCTTTTTTCAATGCCTAGATTTCCCCTTCTTTCTTTTACGCCTCTCCATTAGAAAATCTGTCTATTGATTTTTCCGAGAAACTCCCATTAATCAGACCTTTAAATACTCCATGAGGAGTTTTCACAGAAATTATATTAAAATGTTAATCGATCCGATCCTTTCTGTGTTTCTCCTTTGTCGCATGGTAATGATTCAATCAATGTCACCTCGCTCTCCTTTTATTCCTCCCGAAAAGAAAACATTCTTCCTAGATGCTTCCTTCAGAGGAGAGGGCGTTATGAGGCCTTTCATGAGAAAACGTATTCATCTTCTTTCCTTATTCTGTTATTGCTCCGCGGGGCGGCCGGGACCCATTCGTCTGGCCTCCACTCTGGGGCACGCACACCGGGCCAGTCAACCGGGCCAGTCTTTTCAATGGCAGGTCAAGCGGTGTGGTATTGTGTGATGTGATTTACGGCACTGTGTCTAATGATAGGTGTTTGACCCGATCCGTCTGTGCATCCTTTTCACCAGCTGGTTTTATTTCCCAGGCGATCCCCTAATGAATGAAAACCAATAAGCACTTGTTCTTTGAAGCTGCCGTGGAAAGGATACCTTTGCAGTGATTACTGCCTCTCCCCTTTGGTTGGACTTTGTTTGCACTCGTGAGCCGTTGATGAACTCACCCTGTTTCCTTTCTGGTTATTGTCAACATCAGCATCATAATCACACTATCTGATTACATATTCCTCTTTATTCACTTTGGGAGATTGGGCTCGCACGCACGCACACACACACACGCACTTCAAATCACACAGAACAACACACACATGCACATGCACAAGCACGCGCACACACACACACACACACTCTGAATCAAACAGACAGACACAGACACACACACACACACACACACCGAATCACACAGAATGACACACGCACACACACACACACACTCTCACACTCACACACAGACAGACACACACACAAACACACACACTCCGAATCAAACAGACAGACACATACACGCACACTCTCAGACACTCCAAGCGCCGTCTTGTCTCGGATGCCCAGAAGGCTGTGTGTTTTAGAACACGCTCAAATCAGCGAATCCCATCGCTCTGTCTGTGCTGGAACACACTCACCTCAGCCAATCCCATCGCTCTGTCTGTGCTGGAACACGCTTACCTCAGCGAATCCCACCGCTGCCAGTCTTGCTCATGTTCTTCCTCTCTCCCCTCTCTCTCCCTCTCTTCCCTACTCCCTCTCGTCTCCTCTCTCCCCTTCTATTGCTCTTCTCCCTCCCTCCCTCTCTCTCGCTCTCTCTCTCTCCCTCTCCCCCTCTCTCTCCCTCTCTCCCTCTCTTCCCCTCTCCGTCTCTCTCTCTCCCCCTCCCTCTCTCCCGCTCACCCTCCCTCTCTCCTCCTGCCTCTGCTGTTTCTGCTGCCTTAATGAATTGAATTGCAGCCGAAGCAGGCAGCCCAGATAGATACCTGCTGAGTAGGAGATTTTCTAGTAGGAGCGTCTTAGTTTGATCATCCCAGAACCCAGTTTTGTAGCGCATTAATTACACGCTGAGGACGGCTGTGCTGCCCAAGTGAAGCAGCATGACCAATCCGAAGCAACAGGGGTCTGATTCCAAACTATTAGGTTACGCCGGTCTGTGACGAAGAAGATGGATTGAGAAAGGTCTGTATTATGCGTGGCATCAATCTTGCCTTACCTGGTATTAAACGATTGGCTCACCACCTCCCCTTTCCTTGTTGCTGCTGACGCCCCCTCCCTTTATGCAGGGATCGTATTGTTTTTTCTAAAAGTGATGCCTGCTTTCCCCCTATGCAGAGTTTGAGAGTGGGGAGCCAGATCTCTATCTCCAAGCCCAGTCCGACTCGGACCGCCAATCCTGGATCGCGGCTCTGCGCGAGGCAAACTCGGAAGGCTTGAGGAACAAAATCCGGCACCTTGGGGAGCTGATAGCGGAAATGTCGGGGAGTGCGCCGGTAGACAGCCCTGGAGCCGGAGCCACCGGGACTGACGCAGGTAAGTGCCAGCCACTCTCCCCCTGATCTGCGGGGGACCGGCACGCCTTTAAGGCTGCTACTATTTTTAGGAACTTGAGAAGCCTCATCTTTTAGCGCGATCGCTGTGGGCTGACCTTCTTATTAACAGGCTCAGATTTCCACCTGCTTCCCGCGCCGCCACATCACACCGTGAGCGAGCCAGCAGCGTAGGTCATCCTACAAAGCAGGAGGCTGCTTACACTTGGGAAGGCTCGCGAGCTTCCCCCACTTCCTGCCTGCAGCTCCCCTCTCCTCCCTGAACGTGTCTAAAACCCTGCGTTGAAATGGATGGCTCCTGTTAGCTGATGGGGCTTAGGAGCTCCAGTGTTTTGCTTTTTACTTAATTTACTTCACCGCTATTATTAGCTTCCGAGGCTAACAGACCGGATGTTCTTGATGTGGTCCAATTCAGTGAGCTTGTAAAGTTACACTCTTTTTGCTGTTAAATGTAAGAGGAATGTTCATTGCTAAAGTACCTTAGCGTTAAACACTAAATACTTTAACTTAAATTTAAAGCATATAGTACAGCTGGTGTACCTTATATGATTTACTTGTCTTTAAATAAATGTATGCATAGGTTTCCTAGGGTCACTGAATGTATTTTTCTTTGTATAAAGCTGTATGGTTCACATGTTAATTATAGGATTTAACTCTTTTGTCTCGTCTGTCCGCTTTCTGGCTGCAGGTAGTGAGTTTTATACCATATTTGTAATATTTCAGTGTGAGGGTCACCCCACAAGTCACAGAGTTAAATTGAGTGCAAGGGTATTGTGTTTGCTCTGCTTTGAATTAATTAATTTCTTCCTTATGGACATGCTCATCCTTCCAATTTGGCTTGGATCTGATACAAGGGATCCGCAGTTAGATTGCTCAGTTAAAAGAATCTGGTCTGAAAGTGAATTATTTTTTTCCAGTTCTGTGGCATAATGTAAATTTTTTTCGACCGGTAGACTTGTTGAATATGTACTCTGATCAAATAGTAAACGGTTGACGTTTTTGTTGGCAATCGGACAGGTTCTGTTATATATATATATATATATATATATATATATAAATTTGAGCCTCCCTGTTCCTAGACTAGTGCGATTCCAACCCCCCCAACAGCCAGAGAGTCTCTTGACTACCTATATCCAAATTGCTTTGGCCTTTCTCTGACCTGCCTATTTTACGTGGTTGTGAACAAGCTGTTACCCAGTCGGTTCTTAATTACCTCGTGTCAATCTAATGACAAATTAACACTCTGAGATAATAGCTGTTAAAAAACACTCTGCTCAGCTATCAATCAGGCCATCATTCCCTTTAGCAGAAGCCACTCATTTAGTGACTATCACTCAGTCCACATAGCTTATAAGGAGAATCAGTGACGATCAGAGATGATCTTTGTCTTTTTTTCATCAGTTTATTATTTCAGTTTTTAAAAGGTAAACTGAAATAATAAGCAGAATATTTAACAATGAGAGATTTGATAGTGGAATTGTGTCAGTAAGGTTAGAAACAGCAGTTTAGGGCTATTCTAATAATCCATTAGTGCTCAATGATGGGAACCCCCAGAGCTGATATTTGATTGACAGCTTGTGTTCCTCCGCACAACGAGGGCACAAAGGTGAAACCGCAGCATGGTGTGCCAGGGGCTTGCATTGTTTAGTTTCCATGTACTGAGGGCGAAAACCTACCACACGCAAACCCTGACCATGCAACGCACCGTGTAACACCCAGGCTTATCACATCCAGAGGGGTAAACACGTATCAGCCAGACAGCGCGTCCTATGACATTCATTCATTCATTCATTCATTCTGCCCCCTAAGGACGAATCACTCCACCTCGCCGTACACTGTTCTTCCCCTGCTCTGACAAAAGGGTGATGAATTGGACAGTGGTTGGATACTGGGAAAAGAAAGATGTGTGAGGCACACTTTATGTAATTCTCCCTGCAGGTAAACCACACAGACTACCTCTCTACCCCCTCCGTGTCCATTGTGCCTCCTTATCGGGATCACTTTAATAAGCTCCATATCGGCTAGCCTTGCCGTTAATAAGATTGATGCTATAATCCACTCATATTTCATACCATCTCATTCACACACTGGCAGCAGAAACTTTATTTAAATCATTCCACACTTGCCTTGCATCCAACCCATTAGTAACTGTCTGCGTTGAGGGTGGAAGAGGGTGTATCAAGCAGAAGACATGAACCAAACATTATTTCTGTATAAATGGGATAAAGAGATCAGCAGCTGGGGCTGTGAAGTGAAGAGCTGACGAGGTTTCTCTGAAAAACGCACCTTTCAGAGCTTAATGAGGCCATTCGTATTGGAGGACCAGAAAGCCCAGGCAGATGGCCTGTGCAGGATCATCGCCACGTATGTCCCATTGGCAGGGTTCTCAAGGCTATGAAACCCTTCCCCCTGACTCGTTTGGCAGCAGGAAAATTATAAACTGCAGCCTGTCGGCGTTGTCTGAATTACCAGAGCTATCAATCACCCGTGGAAGTGTTGTTTTCCTCCCCCCAGCAGTGCACCTGACACACCCAGACTCATTCAGCCTTTCAGCCTGAACTGTCGCTAAACTTCCAGTTATGATGTGGATCATTAAATAGTCAATTCATATTTCAATGTTTAATTACATTGTATTTAGTTTAGAACAGCGTGGTAAAAATATAAACTGGACACGGTTGCCTTCTAGAACATTTCCAGTGATTTACATACTACTACACCCTACTTCTAGTGGTTTACACAATTCTACACCCCAAATTCCAGTGCTTAAACACACTTCTATACCTCACTTTTCAGTGGTTTTAACACATCTACACCCCAAATTCCAGTGCTTAAACACACTTCTACACCCCCATTTCCAGTGATTTACGCACTTCTACACCCCAATTTCCAGTGGTTTATGCACTTCCATGACTGCAAAGTGATCCGTGACTTGTTGTCTCTGCAGGTCCGATCCTGATTCCAATGCTGCCACAGGTGGAGTTCAGCCTCGGTAAGCCTGTCACTCTGCTTTTTATTTAACTTTTCATCATAAATGCACGGTCTCACCTGTCTATTAGTAAGCTAACTATTTCAACTGCGACAATGAGGATAACGTTCTTGCCCTGGTCTGAAGTTATGCAACAGAATATTATAGAAATGCATTTTAAACATCTATAATAACAACACAGTATTGTAGAAAGGTATCAATATGTAAAGCTTTGTGTAATCTAAGCTACCCTCTGTCGGGACGGCAGGATGAGAGCGCATTGCAAAGGCGTGGGGAGGAAGAGGAGGAAGGTCATGGAGTCGGTATGGAGGTCAGACAGGAAGGGAGGCTTAGCCTCATCTTGTTAATTGAGTGGTCGTCTACACTGCGGTATCTGCATCAACCTCTGGGTGGAAAATAATGAAATTCTTTCCAGTGAGAATGATCGTTATTGGTGTTTAAGCGTGACTCGAATTAGCGCTGATGGTGTTTCATCTTTCTCGAGAGTAAGCAGAAAAGCAGAAATTGCACAGGCACGGCTGTAGGAAATAGTGGATAATGTATGTGTGTTTGTCTTTTAAATTGAGCAGTTTATTATCTTTAATGAAAGCTTATTTATACTGACTATCCTGAATACATGGAACAGAGACTATTTAATAAAACTGGCTGCTTTATAGAGATTAGGAAATCCAGAGGTTTCACTATTATTATATTGGAGAATGATGTGTGTAAGAGGGGAAATAACTCCTCGGTCACCCAAAGTGGAAACCTTAGGACGTGAGCTCTACGGACAATGCCCTGCTGCCTGCCTAAAATCCTGAGGGGCGTGTGCACTGATTATCCCTCTCTTGTGATTTGAACAATGCAACCCTTGAACATGTGCTGGGCTGGCCAGAGGTGCCGATCATTAGTGCGGATATCTGAAAGGCTTTTCTTGATTGCTATTTGTCACTAACAACAGCCTTATTCCTGAAAGAATAGCTGTTTAAGATTATTTCAGAGCGCATATACTTCACTTTCTTACAGAGACTCAAGGCTGTGTTCTGAACTTCATGGAGTTCTTGCTTATTTGGAACACTCTGCGGTAATCAGTTATTTTTTTCTCTCTCCCAGAGACAGGGTTTGGTCTGTCATGTCTAATCAGTTATGTGTGTTTGGTGTTCTATGTTGTTGTGCAATCCCAATGGCTTTTCTATCAATCCGAGCCAGTCACATTGTACCTTATGTTCTTTGTAGCCTGTGTATAACTCTCACAGCTGTGAATTGCATCTGTATATACATCCACATGTATTAAAGTATAGTATAACTGAAAGAGAAGCCGCTCAGAGCTCTCCATAAGTAAGAAATTGTTTCATTGTTTGATATAAAGACATAATGTACTGCAATGGGAAACCACTGTGTGAAACAGCACCGCAGTTGGACAGGGGACACCACTGTGTGAAACAGCACTGGGTATATTAAATGATGTGAAACAGCACTGGATATATTAAAGGATGTGAAACTGCACTGGATATATTAAAGGATGTAAAACTGCACTGTAGATATTATGCCCCTGGCTTCCCTCCCAGGGTTTACTTATATTTCTCTTTTATATCTAATTAAGCCTTGACGTTAAAAAGTTAACAAGCAATTAAATTGAGTAAAATTAGACCCAGAGTCAGTGTTTTGTTGGTCCTAATAAAAGCACAGACCAAGTAGGCAATAGTGTTCAATAAGTTAGCTGCTAGTCCCTGTTATGAATGGCGAATACAATGTCAGTCACGCTAATGAGGTAAATCTGTAGCATGTTTACCCTAAGCGTCATTTAATCCTGCTATTTGGTCCTGTTACTATTCTATACGGATATGCACCCTATCTTTACGTCTACTCCTGCAGAAAACTGGGAAAACTTTATCAATGATCTAATGGGCATTACAATTTCATTTACAGGGTATAGTTTTGGTCCCTGCCCCATATTGAGTTGTCAAGGCTTCTGTCTCCAGTGCTGAAATGTGAATTTTTGTGTTTATCAGAAAGCAAGGATTTGGAAATATATCGGTATTCAGAATTTCTAGAAGCTTCCGGTTCCGGTAAGGAGAAGTCGTGTTGTTTGTGATTTTTTGTTCCGTGTTTTTACTCTGGTGTATTGCAGGCGGCTTCTTCTAGCCCCCGACTCAACTGAACATTTTGAAAAAACAAAAGAGCAATAATAATGAAATGATGATCTAAAAATAGACTAGCTCTAAATTATGAAGCCTGACAAGCCAAATAAAAGCCCCAAAATGCTACTCTTCGAGAAGAAATTTGTCTAAATCCTTTGCTTATGGCTTTCAGAGGGGCCCACAGTGCAACAAGCTCTCCTGAGTGGCCAAAAGATAAAAGGGGCTTAGTTTTATCAAACTATGGATAAGCCGAAATCGTGGACTTTTTTTATTTCACAATATAAATTACTGGGTCCGTTTTTTATTGCTTAATGTAATGAAAATTTAAGGGAGCGTAACGCTTACGATACAACTCCGTGGATATTTGCAACACCCTGCAACACCCTTCCCCAGGTGTAAGTGTTGTCAGGATTGTTCAGGATATCAGAAGCGGCATCTAGCCCATCGGTCTATGACGCTTAACATGCTACACCAGCATCAGAGGATTACAGCAAACCGGGAAGAAGTCTCAGGTTTAGTCATCGGCACTTCCTCTTGCGTTTTAATGAACTAAGGCCATGTGGATTATTGTGTCCATAAAATATTCATCTATCATGTTCAGTGTAATTAGATAAAATACATTAATTGTACACTATAGGAACAAAAGTATTGCGACACCTACACATTACACCTACAGCTTTTATGACATCCCATTCTAAATCCATAGGGATTTATATCGAGTTGGTCCCCCCTTTGCAGCTGTAACAGCTTCCACTCTTCTGGGAAGGCTTTCTAGAAGATTTTGGAATGCGTCTGTTGGAATTTTGGCCCATTCTTCCAGAAGAGCATTTGTCAGGTCAGACACTGATGTTGGACGAGAGGGCCTTGCTTGCAATCTCCATTCTAGTTTATCCCAAAGGTGTTCGATTGGGTTGAGGTCAGGGCTCTGTGCGGGCCAGTCAAGTTCTTCCACACCAAACTCATCCAACCATGCCATTATGGACCTTGATTTGTGCACTGGGGCACAGTCATGCTGGAACAGAAAAAGGGCCTTCCCCAAACTGTTTACACAACAGATTAACATTTCCCTTCAGTGAAACTAAGGGGCCTAGGCCAACCCCGAAAAACAACCCCATAGCATTATCCCTCATCCACTAAACTTTACAGTTGGCACAATTCAGTCAGGCAGGAAACACATTCTCCTGGCATTCGCCAAACTCAGACTCGTCCATCAGACTGCCAGATAGAGAATTCGTCACTCCACAGAACATGTTTCCACTGCTCCATAGTCCAGTGGCGGCGTGCTTTACACCACTCCATCCGACGCTTGGCATTGTGCTTGGTGATGCAAGGCTTGCATACAGCTGCTCGACCATGTAGACCCATGCCATGAAGCTCCCGGCGCTCAGTTTTTGTGCTGATGTTAATGCTAGAGGAGGTTTGGAACTCAGCAGTTATTGAGTCAGCAGAGCGTTGGCGACTTTTACGCACTATGCGTCTCAGCACTGTAACTTTACTTGGTCTGCCACTTCGTGCCTGAGTTGCTGTGGTTCCTAAATGCTTCCACTTTGCAATAATACCACTTACAGTTGATCGTGGAATATCAAGGAGGGAAGAAATTTCACGAACTGACTTGTTGCAATGGTGGCATCCTATTACAGTACCATGCTCGGATTCAGTGAGCTCTTTAGAATGACCCATTCTTTCACAAATGTTTGTAAAGGCAGGCCGCACGGCTAGATGCTTGATTTTATACACCTGTGGCAATGGGACTGAATGAAACACCTTAATTCAATGATTAAGAGGTGTGGCCCATTACTTTTGTCCATATAGTGTATTTATGATGAACATTCTGTTGTTTCTGGGTTCGAAAGGCCAATTATGTACCTGTGATATACTTCCCAGGTATTGAAGGATTTAGTCATGACTATTTTGGTCGGAAATAATTTTAGCTAACGAAGAGAGTCATTGTCATTATGGTTTTTGTTGCTTGGTAACTGCATGTCTCCTTGACAAATAATGAATCTGGAGAAGGAATTACTTCTAACATACGTTTCTGTAGTGAATTAAGTAAATCAATATCTTCATATAACGAATGCTTAGATGCATATTAGAATGAGGTACACATATTAATTGACCAGGATATTTTGGATTACTTAGTACTGAAAATGCGCTATTAGACATATTTATTATAGTAATACACTTTTTTCTAGCAAGGTACCATTCTAGCCACACCTTTCATGTATTCATTTATGGAAGAGTTACAATGTTTAATGTTTACAGTAATTATATGATATTCAGAGCAATAACCATAAACGGGCCCTGCTTCCAATGTTAGTTGGCAATATGCGTACATAAAAGCGCTTTAACATCCAATTATAATATCCACTTCTGTTTGCTTCACGATATTTATATCCTATTATACTCTAGCTGTTTGTAAAATGAATCAATTGTTGAAAATAGAGCACCAGTTATTTCAACAAGTGTGGTATGGTATAAGGGTATAACTAACTGTTGGGGTGCGTGGTTACCTACGGGTTAATCCGGTTGAATCTTTCACCCCCCCATACTCCATCCACCGCATACAGCTGAGAGGAGAAGATAATCTTACTTTCCGATACACCCTTGACATCATTATACTTTCCTACAAATCCGCAGTTTTTATTGCGGTTTGTTGTGCAAAATTACATTGTCTGTCAATCAGGCTGCTGGGCTTTTTGTTGCTAACCAGTATGCAGTAATGTTAAAGTATGCTTAAAGATTTTGCTGAATAAATTCTGACTGGCAGAAGTTTAAAAACAAAACAAATATTTGATAGTAAAAAAAATATATTTTTAAAAAGATCTAAAAATTTGAGCAAATAGAAAGATCAACAGGCATGTATAAATTTGTGAAAGGCCACATGAACGGAGCCTTGAGGCACGCCGGACTCGCCAAATGAGAGGAGCATTGAGGCCTGCCGGTCTCGCCACATGGGAGGAGCCTTGAGGCACTCCGGTCTCGCCACATGAACGGAGCCTTGAGGCCCGCCGGTCTCGCCACATGAATGGAGCCTTGAGGCCCGCCGGTCTCGCCACATGAACGGAGCCTTGAGGCCCGCCGGTCTCGCCACATGAATGGAGCCTTGAGGCCCGCCGGTCTCGCCACATGAATGGAGCCTTGAGGCCTGCCCGTTTCGTCACATGAATGGAGCCTTGAGGCACGCCGGACTCGTCACATGAGCAGAGCCTTGATGCATGCCGGACTTGTCACATGAGCAGAGCCTTGAGGCACACCGATCTCGCCACATGAGCAGAGCCTTGAGGCACGCCGGTCTCGCCACATGAACGGAGCCTTGAGGCACGCCAGTCTCGCCACAAGGAGCCCACAGTTGCATGCTTGGCCATGTGGACCAGTAAATTAAACCTGACCCACGGGTCACATCTAAACCCTAAACAGGGTCAGGGATTAGGCTCTGGTATTGGACAGTATTTTTTTCATGCCAGTATTATGGAAGTTCCAGAACCTCTGTTAGCAAGCCACCATTAATAGTATTAGTATAGATTTTATGAAAATGTGCAAGATTGTGTGAAATTAATCAAAACTTTAATTTTTTATGCATTTCATACAAGAACCAGATGTCTGTCCTGCCTTTATAGTACTGTACAGGTCATTTTCTTACTCTGACAAAGGCTTTGATTTTTTTTGAATGGCTGGCTAAATTGGGTTTATACATGCTAAATGATTACATTTAAAAAAATAGACATTTTGCACTGGCTTGTCACTGTAAGGAACTGTAACTGTAATCTTCCCACCATCTCTGTTTCTCGTGTCTAGCCTAGTCAACGTCTTTTATTTGTTAAACATAACATGCGTCATTCTGAACAATGAAATTCTTGTGACATGGCACACGACATCTACCTAATTAAAAATATATAAGGCCAAAATAATAAAAGAAAATACAAAATATACAAAACAATAGTGCCT
>JAOYSI010070483.1:0-16017 GCA_025775065.1 Hiodon alosoides
CCCCACCCAACCCCATGCAGTGGTTTCACTGCTCTTCTCAGAAGTACTAAACGAGTTCCTGTGACAAAACAGTTCTCATTGATTTTAATATTATCAACACTTATTTTTATTGTGGATAGGACAATAAATTTCCGCTCCGCGGACCGGTTTAAACACCGCCGGATCGCCTAAAGGGGGCGGTGTGTGCAGAACAGGAGGCCCACAGCGGTGAGGGGAAAGCGTCCTCTCAGCCACAGCACCACTCGGCCTGCGAAGGAAACCGACCACGGACAAGCTGGGCACCGCCGCTTCCCTTTGTCAGGGCCAGCGTCCCTCTCTCCGTTTATCGGGACGCACAGGAGAGGAAGGGACTAAATGTGGAGATGTCTGAATACAGAAACGTCTCTTCGGCTGAACCACAAAGCCCTGTCTGAAAAAAATACGCCCTGTCCTCTTCAAAGATACACCACAAATAAAACTCACTTGAGACTATGCTTACTGGTTCGTGTGCGCAACAGCAGGCCGCACACCCGAGATAGGAAGAACTCAGCAGGTTGAGAAAACAGAACAGGAAATTGCAGAGAAAGGTTTGAAAAGAGGAAAGAGAGGCGGTATGAAATCCTGAAGACGACAGTAAGATCAGTGAGATGGTCCATCTGTGTACTCCAATAGACCAATCTTCTCCAATACACCTGACTATCATTATTGGAATGTTGTTATTCGGTCTCATGAAGTTAAAGTGCATTTTCTATACAAGCCACTGATTTATTTATTATAATTTTTTTTTAAAGCTGCGTCAAGTATATTCAGGTTCCAGGGTATCGGGAGATAATTAAGCACGGGAGAAGACTGGTTTTTACAGCACCTATCTGGCAGGACCCAGATATCTTGATGCATGTACAAGCAGGACCGATCGGTATCCAGAGGCATCGGGCTAGATGGGGCGGTTTACGACCACCTCTATTGCTCACTCCTCCACCCTAATCCACACCAACCCCAACCAGGAACACACACAAAAAACAAACAAACACGAATCGCGTAAACAGTAGGAAAAAGTGCGTGGGCTAGTTGGAGATAGCCGGGGAAAAACAAGGAATAGGAGCACTGACTGACGCAGAATGCCTGCATTTGCCAGGGATCATGACAGTAGTCTCTCTGCAGCGTTAAACCCAATAAGTGGATGCAGCGGGGCCTTGGCGAGGCAGATGTGGCGATTCGTACTTCCCCCTGAGAGACACTGAACTTCGTATAGAACCGTTAAAATAACAAATCACAACGTGAATAAACGCAGCCACGGACTACCGGTCAGACAGCACGCCGTGGATTGAATGGAATGAGGCCTGAGGCACACGGTTTCAACAGTTGATCACCAGAATGGGGAAAACCCACACCTTTTTTGACACATGTTATAAATTCTTAGGTTTGAACTTCTACTCCTGCTGTTGTGGCTGTCAGGATGCGCGCACCCAGGTGCAAGACCAGACTAGAAAACAAAAGCCCACAGAGTTCCATCCCGGGATCCAGCTTTGAGTATATTTCTGGCTCTGTGTCAGCAGCCATTACACCCTGCGTGGGGCGATAAGAAGCAACCCAATACGAGAGGTCGCCATCCTTTCTCCCGTAAGATTCACACACTCTTCAGTTTGGCCCACCGAGGTCACCCGGTGCCGTTCTGTCGGCTGATGTCAAAAGTTTGACAGCCACTGCTCCTTTCTGGAGGTCCTTGCTCAGAGCAGCAGTCACATTAAACATGCAAACCAGGACCACGTACTGTTCCAAAGGTAAAGCAGTGGTTAAATCTACAAATGGAGCATTCCAAATAGCACAAAAATAACAAGGGGAACACTGGTTAGTGGTGATCAGAACAGTCAAAGAACCAAATGTGGCCTGCGAGATCAGCGGTACAAACAGGGCTAAAAGCCCAGTAAAATACTCACTCTCTGACCTGACACCCCTTACCTGGTTACCAGGCAAGCTATCGACCCTGCTTCCCACTCCCCTACAATTTCGTCTGACCCAGACGCTGGAGCCTGTCTATGCTCATACCACGTCTGACATGTCACAGCACGTGCGCCATATTTGCCCAGTGATACAGGTCAACCCCAAGGTACCCTACAGGCCAACAGGCTGCTGTGCTCAAAAGCGAGGAGGACCACCACAGACATTCCGCCAGCAACAGGCTGACACAGTTAAGATCTCACTTTGTGCCACCCTCAACTGTGAGGAAACGTCATAGTGAGAAGGGACTGAGACTGTAGTAAACTGCTTTCTACAATAGACAGCAATCCTGCCCTGGCTGCTTGGCGTGCCCGATCGAAAATGAGCCGAATCGAGCTGGGGGCGCTTGCTTCAGAAGCTGCCAGAAAACAAGACCGGGCGTGTCCGTGCAGGCCTCCTTTCAAAGAGGTCCATCTCGCTGCGTGGTTGGACCTCTCGGCCTAAAGTCAGATCCCAAGACTCTGGAAAAGAACGTTATCATCTACCAGCTGACAGAAGGGGCACTGGCCGCGTGTCACTCGTGATGGGCCACCCCATCACTTCCTCTGTGATAAGGGTGAGCGGTGCAGATGCTGGTTTAACGAGGCCTTCTTTGCCACATTCAGAGGCGCTACTCCAGATCCTAGCAGCTTGCGAAAATGAAGCGCCACTGAGTGAAACTAAATGCTAATGCTCTTACAGTGTAGCAGGACGAAATGGTGCACTACTGGTAGTTCAATTAAAGCTGGCCAATGTATATTAGAAACAATAATAATTCTAATGAAGAAAAACTAAAAACTAAAAAGTAAAAAATTATTAAAACCCAATTCTCAAACAAAAATGTCTCCAGGGAAGCCTTGAACACTGCTGAGGAGATTCCCATAAACAGATGAATGTGTTCAGTGTAATAAAAAAACGAACCAAATTCCATTTTCACTGGTAAGAACAGCCGGCTTTTTACATTTTACAATTCACATAACAGTGAAAACAGAGCACCAGTTTCCCAAAGAAACGCAGGTTTGCCAAAATAAAAGCAAGAGCATCTTTGTCCAGAGAAGAGCAGGTTAGCCCAGAGAAGAGCAATGGCAACTTCCTCGCAATGTGTGAGACACCAATGTTATTACCTCATTCCCAGCCCACATTATCTGTACTCATTGTCATTGTCATCTGATACGGCCTATGGCAGTATTCACACAGTCATGCATTGAAAAGTGAAAAAAGCCCCGCCTACAACTGCAAACTTTACCGTAAACTGAATTAAACTTTAAACATCCTCAACAAAGGGGTTTGAACAGTCTGCAGAGTGAAGCGCCAGGTGAGCTTCCAGCAGGTTCATTTCTGGGTAGTAGTGCGTGTTGTTGCAGAAAAAACTAAACTGAACACGTTGGTCTGAGCTGGTCGGAGTGTGGCCTTTTCTGTAGCAGTTTTTCAGGGATGGTAGGGGACTTCCATTGTGTCTCAGATGACTACTACTACTACGCCTACGCAGTCCTACCGAACTCCTACCCTGTCAGACCCCCCTAATCCTGAGGCCCTGTCGCCTGAGCACGTGGTGTGTCCGCAACATGCAAACATGCAGAGGGCTGTCTGAAGAGCTCAAACAGCAGCTTTCCAATCGCTACCCCTGATGTGCGTGACTCACTCAGTCACCGGCCGACGAGGCTGGGAAACCCAGACAGAGTCCGATTACAGTGTTAATGCAGAGTCCCTATAGCTGGGCCTTTAACAAAACTCCACTCAGAGCCAGAGGCAGGAGCACCATGACCAAGTACAAGTTTGTAGCTTAGCAACACCAAGGCTACGGAATTAAGATTTTTTTTATAACCAGAAGGGCATTTTAGAGCAGATCATACGTTTATGGTATGAAGAGTGTATCAGAAGTTGCAGGAGATGGGAACTATAAACCGCAATGGTCACACGAATAGAGCTGTTCAGTCCAGGCTGGGGACGGACACCAACACGCTCAACCGTGTGTAAACACAACGTGAAAGGCCCAACATGCTGGAGGCACAATAAACAGCATGCGAGAGGAGCTACCCAGAATATAAAACATATCTGTGCACCTTTCAGCCTTAAACTGTCATTGCATTTGCATTTGTCACTAATAGCATCTGATTGCTATGGTTTGAACTGAATTCACAGCCTGACTTTTCAATTAATGCCTCCCTTTTGTTGACCAGAACGCTAAGATCCCTGCAGCCTCACCACCCATATCTGGGCTGAAAAAAAAACATTTTTAAAAGATTGCTTGGGTAACAGGCTTCCATTGAAAGTAATACCTCAACCAATCCAATCACAAAAATGACCCGCTCGGCTCTGCAAGTTCTGTCTGCCCAAGCAAAGTGGTCTGGAACTGGGAAAGTGAGCCTTAAGTCCTGGATAGGCTTTGTTTAGGGCGGCTGGGCACCTGCTCCGGAGCCACAAGGCCAATGCAAAGGACAGACCCAGAGTCCCAGCCCCCTCTGTGACTGTTTGAAAGAAGAATAGAAAAAAAAACAGCCCCAAGGTCCTGGGCGAACCATAGACAAACAAGGCGTGGCTGTTGCTAGGGAACCTGGCTTCTGGAGAGAAACGTTCGTCAGGGACGTTCGGGCTACATGACAAACAGGGGGGGGGGGGGGAGTAGGCCTCATTCACAGGATTTGCCCACGGGCAGGTTTGTTTTGAGAAGATACAGATGGCAGAACCTGCCTGACAGAACAGCGCACACAAAAACGAAACAAACTGCCATGTCACGCTGTTCAAGTGAGGAGAATCAGACGCAAGAAGCTCAAGTTTTAATTGCCGAATAAATCCACAGTTAACCTCTGAGAAGATAAACACAATGACCTGTATGACGCTATTATTCACACTTGCAAGAGTTTAGTTGTCCAATTCAATGATATTCAGACCCAAAAAAAGATCTGAAGCATATTTTGAACACCTGAACACAGCTAATAATAAACTGAAAGTTGAAAAGTGCAGAAAGAGAGGTACAATGAAGCTCTTTAAAATCTACTCAGGACTCGGGACTAGGTAACACCAATGTAAGTCTTTCTGAGGCACACTTGTTCCCAGATTACAAACTCTTGGTGACCACACCTATCGAAAACACAAATCTCATACTACCTCAGCACAAGTGCGAGGGATCCACTTTCGGTCCGAGGGTTATTTGTCTTCAGGGGCCTGTGAGACTAGGGCTCAACACGTTTGTTGTGCCTCTACGCTTGTTTTGGCGCCTCTACGACAATGACCAGCTGAACCCTCCTGTCAGGTCAGGCCCCTAAAAGGGTTCCCAGCTGGACACACAAAAAGAGTGTGGTCCACAAAAACAAGGTCCACGCTGACCAGGGAATAGGCGGAAGGAAAAACACAGATGCAATAACAATAAATAAATTTTGAGATCAGTTTAAATCCCACCAATGAGGTAGCATGGTAACGGTGTAACAAAAAAAGGAAATAGAAGGTGCACTTTTGTCAGGCAGAGTCTGACAACGTGTTGACACCTCCAACGGAACAGAGAGCATGGAAATAATTTGGTTGTGGGCAGACACGAGGGAAGGCAAACTGAAAAAGACTGTGTGGGAAGAGTGGTACAAAAACAAGCCGTTTAGACTCTCCTCCTATTTACTCATTTACATTTTTAATTCAACTTGACAACTAGTTCCATACCAAATTTTTTCGACTGGATCATCCTAAATGGCAAAAATATGTCTAGGTACAGGACATTGGGGAATGGCCAATACTTCCATTTTCTTTTGACTGACGCAGCTCTGTAAACCACACAAGACAAACCTGTATGCATTTAGTAGTCATCAAACTCACCCACATACATTCCCCACTGTGTTTCTCCACGCCCATTTTTAAATTAGTTCAAATGTCACTGCACTTGTACACAAATGACTATTCACAGGAAGGGATATGGCTTGAGAGGCCATTACATTCAGCCATGATATCATAGGAAAGATGTTATTTGCTAATGTGCCATGCAGAAGTAAAACACACATAACTGGTCTCACTAGTTTTAGTTCATTGTTCCCATTTACTTCGGAAAACAGGGCATCAAGCCGAAACCAGAACCGCGGACCGAACTGTTGACAGGAAAAATTTTTGATATCAGATATCGTAAAAGTAATCGTAGGGATTTTACTATGGCTGCCTGTGTGACACATAACCATGTGACCAAGGGCATATGGTTCTTGCGTAATTCCTAGAGAAAAAAAATCTGATCATCTTGAGAGATCCCTACTCTTGTCGGAGAGATGGTGACCTTAGTTTACGAAACATGTTTACGTGCAACATGATCTTCTCTCAACAGCCTTCTGTAAATATCAGTAAAACTCGTCCAGCACAAAGCATTACTTCTTCAAGTCTCTAAACAAATAATTGAATAGCATACAGTATAAGGCTCAAAAGTTACACTGATTTAAATAGTTTTTAGCTACGTTTTTATCAGTCGGATTCATTAATTTATCTCCCATGGTTATGTTTCCACATATTTAGGTTCTGCATAACAATGCAGTGGACACTGGGGTGCTGGAGTCACTTTTTTGTTTTATGGTGGAATTTAAATGTGAAAACCCCAAACCACAAGCGCTAGGAGGAAAATAGGAAAGCCAGAACCTGGTACTGCAAGAAGACCCTGCCAGATGGACCCCTCCTCACATAAATGTAGCGTATACACATTAATCTCACAAAAATACACATACAAATATATACATCCACACACAAACCCAACCCCTAGTCACAGAAACACCACATATAAGCAGATATACAGATATACGTGTACATCATCTTCATACAAACACAACCACGCATTCTTAAACACTCATCCAGCACTCACGAAGCTAAAATAAATAACAAAATGCATATGAGATATGAGAATGTGCATCTTGGGAGCTGGCATTAAACTGGCATTTCCTCCGCCGACCGTAATGACTGCAGGGAGAAGGCCTGCCGGCCCTAGAGAAATGGTGCTCACGCAACAGGAAATAAACAGAAGGTGCCCTGTCCCCCCTGCCTCGTTCATGCCGGGTCACACATCCAGGACAGAGTTAAAGCTCATTCAAATAAAATAAATACATTATCAAAATATAACTATCTGTAAACGTCTATCAAAAGTAGTTCAATAGACGTACGCCGGAGGATAACCAGTTAAAGCACATATCTGCACAGACACAGACATCTGCAACTTTCCCCTAATAGCAGAAGAGAAAATATGACACCCATCGCCCCACCTCCAACATGAAGATGTGGTACATTTTCTGTAGAAGTTTGAGAAATGCATATCGACGGAAACTGCCACTGTGGTGTGAGAGGTCAGTTACTAGAGCTTTTATTTCAGGAAACTGCATAAAACGTTTGCATGCTAGCTGATCTCTACATCTATCAGCTGTGTATCTCTCAGAATTAGGGGAGCCGTTTAATGTGTTTAGCTTTGAAACAATACACTTGAGAATCGATTTGTGAGTTTTGATTGCTTTGAGGGAGGGAAAAATATGCGGTTGCCAGCTTCTTCGATTAGAAAGTCTTTCTGTATGACTCACGCTCAAACATCAGACATGAGAAATGATGTTTGGAGGGAATTAGACCGAATGTAGTACTGGGGCACCTCTGCCAGGCTGACCGCGTTGTCTCGACGACCATCCCAGGCCTGCTGCTGTGCCGTCGGCCCGTGATGACATCGACATCAGCAGAAGGTGCGGCCTGAATGTTCCCGGGAAACGTGGTTTAGGTTTTATAACGGGAACAGTCCAGGCGCACAAACCAGTAAGATCTCATGCTCAAGGGCTTTTACGACAGGGATAGACCCTCTCAAACCCCTGAAGGCAGAGACGGGGGGGTTGGGGGGACATGTGACAACGCGAAGATCAGGGGTAACAGAGCCTGGGAAGGGAGGTCAAAGGGATGCTACTCTAATAAAAGGCCAGCCATATGGCAGGAACCATCGTCCAACATGCAGTCAACTGAGACATGTTCTCTCACACAGAAACCCTACTGGCCAAACGCTCTCAGCCTTGTCTAAAGCGGCAACTGACCATCAACATATATAAATAATATTACAAGCAGTAAAAACAGTCTAACACAGGCTTGAAAATTACTGTGAATATCTGGACTGAATCAACAAAAGCATACGGTTCCACGCTTATTCTGCACCAAAAATAATTTGACAATCATACAGACATACAGCCACAGGGTCAGCTGCCACCATGTGATATTTAACCCATCTATTAAAAATAATGTAATAATGATTTGCGGTGACAATTTTTGCAATGACATTTCCAGTGAATTTGTCAAGTTTTTCTGGTCAGTACCTAGAGCAATCTCATATAATACACTTTCAGGAAAAGGGAACTATCTTTTTTGACATTGAGATATATATATATATATATATATATATATATAACCACTCTGAGGTTATGTATTGTGCCAGACAGTTGGAGTGTTGTTCCAGGGAAATGGAGAGAGCAGTATGGAAATAGGATGTAAATGTAACTGACGCATGGCAGCCGGCACAGGCCCACAAGCACGGCCTTGTCAACTCGGCCAGCATCCGTGAGTTCTGACTTCAGTCCGACTCCGCTGATCCGCCAGCTGCGCTGTTAAACCTCACCATGTTCCCAGTTCCTCTGTCAACAAAGCTCTAGCTTCCATGTTACTCCCGTGCTCCTCTTAGCCATGGCTAAGGGAGGTGCTCTCCGGTGGTTGGGGGGGGGGGGTCTCTCTGCTACAAAGACCTCGTGGATCCTGCTTTGGGAAACCCACATGCTCAGTCCCCAGAGGGGGAAAAGCATTCACTCTGGAGCTCAGTAGTGCGTCAGGCCGGGCTCAGAGCAAGGGGGTAGGTTTGTGATGTTTAGAGATTTTGGAGGAGGGGTTTTCACCAGTGAACAGCTGTGTCGACTGCATCGCCTGGGGCCCAAGGGCCAAGCTGAAGGGAACGGGTTGGGGGGTGGGGAGCACCCAGACCCCTTCAACTGCCCAGCAGCCCGAGGGCGATTTGTCACGGGGGGAGTCACATGGTCATCAATTGTTGCATGTGAAACCTGAAGAGGGGCATCTCAATACACAGTGTAAAACACACATAAATACATACACATACAAGGTCACAAACACAACTAAAGCACAACGTCATACCAACGCATGGGCACAGCAACGTTGCTAGCAGGTTTTACCAGCCTTAAAAAAGATAACATAAGAGGGCGTGGACAGACTCTATGTCACCAGTGAAATGGGTTCTCTTCGATACCTTGCGCTATTTCAAATAGACTAATGTCACCGCCGCCCCTGATCCGGGCACGAGCAGAGCTTGATGTGTTAAACATCATGCTAATGGATTCGTGGACCAAGAAAGTACCAATTAATTACCTTAAAAAAGGTTGTAATCTGTTGACCTTACCGAGGGATCCATCCAACAATCCATGTCCTATCTCTAAGGTGCGAATAACCTAGCCCACGCCCACTTCGTTCTCTGAATCCAAAGTTCACTTGCTCTATCAATTTACACTCCAGAAAGTGACGTCACCGCTGACTGTACTTTGCCATGATCCACACCCACTGCGCTTCCACCTGATTGGCCCAAGCTGGTACGAGTCACGCGCAGGGCATGTCCTTTGGATCTCAGGCCTCTTCATCTGTCCACCCCCAGACTTTCAGCAGGACTCGTCATGTCAGCCCACGTTTAGCTGCTCGTCACAACCCCAAGGGTCTCCGGCTTCTCTCACATTCTCCCTGTAGACCTCAGGCTGACTGGGTTATAGCCAATGGGAAGACTGTGGCCTTTAGGGACACGCATCCACAGTGATTGGCAGCTGGCCGAGAACATGTATCCACACATTGACATACTGTATAGCAAAAAGGCACATGTTGGCATCAGGGGAAAAGCAATGAAGATCCTTTTCAGAGTGAGTAATAAAAGCAATGAAGAATCTTAAGGCGTACAAAGTTTTCCTTGTGCAGACCAGAGGAAAGTGAGGCCAAGTCTCACTTTCAGAAAAAGGAATCGCACTCTTCTCTTTTTTTTAACCCATACTAATTTCTTCCAGTAAACGTCAGCCTTATCAAAATTACAGCTCATTGTTTTCAATATGCTCTAATAATACCCATTTCAGCCTAAATGCTCAGGGAATGGATTATGTTATGCAAATATCTAACTGGACGGTGGACGGGGGATGCGGGGGGTTTTTGGGGGTTTGTGGGGTAATGCATTTTCGTTTGTACCTGCCATGTCCCAAAACTTACAGGATGAGCAACTCTCATTCTCAGTTCCAGGTAACTGATGTAGCACCAGATAAGCAAACCAACATTTCAAGTCTCTGATACAAAACAGGATCCGAGCAGATCATTAGCGCTGGCACTAAATAAGGTCATCGGTTTTGCTATCTGGTGGAGGATTCTGGCAGAAGGTCCTTCAGGTCTTCCCCTCAAGCGAAGGGGATTCGGACAACTCCCTGCCGATACAGTAAAGATGATATTTGGGAGTATTGCGAAAGCCAATTACCTGTAACTCCACACCACAACACATTCAAAACCTTCACAGAGGCTTAGCCAGTGGGCTTGCGAAACCCGGCTACCGCCTAACTCCAACACACCATATTAGGCAACGAGCCATAAAAACGAGAAACGTGGTAGAACTTCCCAATGCAAAAAACACATAACCCGCGGTTCAGGTGAGGATTATTTTTTTCTTTCTTTTTACAGCCAATTCCCTTGCCTTCTCACATCTCTGGTGTGTACGGTGGTTTAAACACACATAAGACATTTGCCATGCAAGTAAACATTGTTAAAATGAAACAACGATAGTTCCAAAACTATTTGTTACTACATGCGTAGTTCCAAAACCAAAGCTATCAAGAATTCAAGTAATTTTGCCACAAACTATTTGACCTAATGAGTCCTAAATATTAGAATAAGACCTTTAAAACCATGAGTTAGATGCCAGGAACTTGACCCTCTCTGTTAATTTTAAAATACTTACATTAAAGAAAGATATTCAATACCCCAAAATGCTCATCCAATAACACTTTTAGAAGCGGAGTGTACTTCAGGAATGTTTCATACTGTTAAACACAATGACTTCTTTACCCACCTTAGTCCATTTTCTAAGTGTTTTAACAAGCTCCTAAAACAAACTGCATTACAAAGCAGGCGCATATGAGTAACTCACCTCAGAGAAACACAGTTTTCCTGTCAGTCGACATGTTTACAGATGAAGTGGAGATTGAAAACAAGTGTGAACCTGAGTTTTTCACCAAACCAAACAAAAGCACCCCACGGAAGCAGGAGAGAACGTAGTCGAAGGAGAATAATCCTTGGGTGTGCCTAGAGAGAGCAAAATGGTATATTCTGTCTGGACCCCTGCATCTGACCTCTCCCTCTCTCTCACTGTGGTATCAGATCAAACTAAAATGAAAAGGAGGCAATGGCTGCAATTGGATATGAAAAAAGCAGAACTGAGATGGAGACTCTTGCTCGTTCACAGTGAGTCACAGAACAGAAAGCCATTGGCAGCGCTGCCTTAGAGCGAAACTCCTCGACCTGGCCAATCAGGGGACTCTGCTACGCCCTGTATGCAAATAGGTTCAGGTAGAGCATGTTGTGATGGAGATTGGCTAAGAAGTAAGGAGGGGGGGAGGGGACAGGAGGGCAGGACTAAATAACCAGACGGCAACACCTGGATCCGTTGCAGGGGAAAAGTACAGGTTTTGGTCTGTGGAGAGCAGACCGGGCCGAGTCGTAAATTCCCTGCTGTTGTTCTTTCTGACACACATTCGATTTAGGGCACCTGGACTTTGACAGGGCTCAAACTCCTGCGCTTGGACAGGTGCGGAAAATCCTGTAAATACTTGTCGTTTGAGACAGGACGGGGAGAAAAAAATCCTGCTCAACAAAGAAACATTCAAGGGTTTAGCAATTTTTCTGTTTGTATCTGTAGAGTCTGTCCAGTATTCCACATGCCAGGGTGGCCAAGACATGATGTCATTTGGACCGAAGTAAATCGCCTTACAACATTAGCTACCATAATAAAGGACTTTGGGTGATTTTATATATATATATATATATATATATATACATATATATATATATATATATATATATATTTTATGTCACAACCAAACCACGCAAAACAGAGAGGGCCTGAGACCGATGACGGAGTCTGAAAATGGTGCAGCAAATAAACAGATTTGCTTAACCTCTGTTAGGTTGGATGGGGACGGTTGGTGAACGGCGATTTTCAAGTCTTCGAACAGATTCTCAATGGGATTTAGGTCTGGGCTTTTATTTGGCCATTCTAAGACATTCAGGTTCATGGTTTTAAACCACTCCAGTGAAGCTTTGAATGTGTGTTTAGGGTCATTGTCTTGCTGGAGGGTGAACCTCCATCCCAGTGTCAGGTGTCTTGCAGTCTGATACCGGTTTCCCTCTAAAATTGCCCTGTTTTTGGCTTCATCCATCTTGCCCTCAATCCTGACCAGTTTCCCTGTCCCTGCCACTGAAAAGCATCTCCACAATATGATTCTATCACTGCCACGCATTGTCGTGGGGATGATATCCTCAGGGTGATGACCAGTGTTGTTTTTGCGCCACACAAAGTGTTTTGCACTAAAGCCAAAAATTTCAGTTTTTATCTCATCGGACCAGAGAACCTTTTTCCACATGTTTGCTTTTTGGCAAACTCCAAACAGGATTTTGTAAGGGGGTTTTCCAGCAGTGGTTTTCTGTAACTACAGGAAGCCCTCTGAGAGAAATATATAAAATTGAGTTTATTGTAATTTTTATCGTAAAGAGAGCGGCCCTTCTCACTTTCCGTAGCAGCTTTATTATCAGTAACTGTTGTAGTTTAACCTCAGTCAGTTCAAAGACAATACATTTTTATCACCAAGTTAAGCACTGGGGTGCTGACAAACATGCCTACCCTCTATGTGGTCTATTAAACCAGAGAGGAATAATTCTCATGCATGGCTTGAAAGCAATAGAGATGCTGTTCCTATCAATTTTACCAGAATTTTACCAGAATGACAGTCAATATGTTTAAGCAAAGATCATATTCATGTGCTGATTCTACTTTGGTCTTCATTGTGTGGATTTTATCTTGTTTTTAGTGGTGGAGATTTTCTACCGTGCATTTCCTCTTTGTCTGAGGTCATCTCAATGTGCAAAATGTCGCTGTAAACCGATAATTACAGCAGAACCCCTCCCAGATATGTGTGGAATGAACCTTTCAGGCCACAATAGTGCAGGTGCACAGCAAACTCTCTTTTACCATAATACGCTAATTTTCTTACAAGACATGCATTGTCCCCTGACTTGTTACGTTTTACTGGTGAAGTAAGCGCACGTCTTGGTGGCTTTGAGAAACCGCGCGACTAATTAACATTGACGCGTCGTTGCTGGAGCAGCCTCTGTTGACACCCAGGCCCCCAGCAACCCCTTCCCGTTTTCCCCTCGGTACTCACAAGGCTAGGAGCACAAGCCACAGGCCCCAGCGGGGTCTTTATCTGGGGCGGTCCAGCTGACAAACAGGACGTCTGAGGTCTGTGGTCTGGCAGGGGAGCGGGGGCCGTGCTGCAGGCCCGCTCATTTGGGTGGTGCAAAGACAGCTTTGTGTTGGAGTTCATTTACAAATATTTGCCATCATCATTACAGGGATGGTGACCCTTGTTTAGAGCTTCTGTTGTATTAATATGAAGACCACAGAAATGCACAGAGAGCCATTTCTAAGGCAAAAGCTCTGGTTGGATGGGCTTGTCAGAGGAGCAGCAGGAGGGGGGGAGCCGTAAGACACCGCTCCATAATGAGCCCCTGAGGGCAGACACACACACACTCACACACACACACACTCACTCACACTCTCACACACACACACACTCACACACTCACACACTCACACTCACACTCACACACTCACGCACACACTCACTCACACACTCACTCACACACACACACTCACGCACACACACACTCACTCACACACTCACACTCACACTCACTCTCACGCACTCACACACACACACACACACTCACTCACTCACTCACTCACACTCTAACACACACACACACTCACACTCACACACACTCACTCACACTCACACACACACATTCATAACAGCGCTCTCCCAGGCATAACCAATCCACGCAAGAGTGCCAGAGACCGATGGCGGAGTCTGGATGTGGTGCAGTAAACTGCAATGTCCAACCATCTTCTCATGTAATCCATCTTGGGCCACACAAGTAACATTTGGAATCTTTTGTGCATTGCCTTTTCTCCTTTTCAGTGCCATCTCCTTTTCGAAAAAAACATTAAAGCCAAGATTTGTGGCAGGCGATTTGGTCTATGGGTGTGAAAGAGGTCCCAGGAAGTGCAGCCTTCAGTGTGAACTAGTTAGCTGAAAACAGGTTTATAATACCACTCAAACGGCTCGTCATGAGAGCTGCCCTCCCTCGGCCCAGTCCTTCAGGATTCAGCAAATATTTACTCTCAGCGTAAACCGGCACTGCCGTGCACAGATACAGCGGCGAGGTGTCCAGAATTTCCGCTGGTTTTCCATCGCTTCAGACGCATCATAAGCGGGTTTAAATGGCAAAAGACCCGCCTGCACAGACTGCGGTGATGAGACGACAGAAAAACAACGCTGCAGACGTTGAGCTCATATTAGGAACAGGTGCCACTACTTCACTCCCTAAAGCTGCCCCCCTGACAGATGCTGTGGAGCGTATTCGAAATCCGCTTTCTGTCTAAATCAATTTCAGACCCATGTCCTTTTACAGATACGTCCCAGAAAATACCCAACCATCCGCACTACAGACCTTACGCGACCATCTAGGTCGATTTCAGTTCTGTCGATGCCAAGGTCCTGCCCAAAGGCAGCACATTGTCTGCATTCACACAGGCGGGCGGTTAAAGGGACAAACTGAAACTCAGAAGTTCATTCCCAGTTGTTCCTCTGTGTTCAGCAAGCATTACGGATTCATTAACGTTTTGCTGCTGATTTGTTCAGATCTCTCTAGCGCTGACAGACCCGAAAGTGTTGAGTGTTGGCAACAAAGCACTCCGCCACTACCCCACCCCACCCCAACCACCCCTGGCCTTGATAATAAACTTTATTTACATAGCACAGTTTCATACATGGAGAGGACTGCAACCCAACGTGCGGTTCAGCCAAGCAATGACATAAACAGAGAAGAAAAAAGCCAAATGAGATCAGAACACAGGTGAAAGACCTGGCAAAGCAACGTAAAAACTAAGCAGAGAAGGGCCACCAATGACAGAGCCAGCTAGGAGTCATTCTGAAGAACCAAGGAGCCAGGAGTGAGAAAAACAAAGACACGCGCACGCATGACTACGTGCGTTTTAACCCCTGCTGCAACTCACTCTGGGTGGTGCAATCCCACTGAATAAGTGCGAAGACCCACCTTCTCACCACAGCCCTAAAAAAAATGCTGCCAGGTTTCACTTAAGAGAGCCAAACCAAACAGGCCGAAGTCATTGAAAGGCCCCTTTTTCTGCAGCTCATTCCGTTTAAAAAGCAGACGCCATACTTTCCTTTAAGGCACTGATGTGGCCTAACTTTGGAACCCATGACGTCTACACCCTTAATTAAAACTACTCAGAATAACTCCACACCATGAATGTCACTCAACAACAAGTTGAAAGAAATCAAACATTTGAAAATAAATTCACATGCAGTAGAAAGCAGTATAAAACTATTCTATTACCAGTCATCCTATCATTTAGACGTTGTAGATTAGGACCAGTCCATGCTAAAACTGATCCAGATCAAAGATACTGCAGAAACAGCAAATCATGCTAGCCGTACCAAAAGATACTGCAGAAACAGCAAATCGTGTTAGCCGTACCAAAAGACACTGCAGAAAAAGCAAATCATGTTAGCTGTACCAAAATATACTGCAGAAACAGCAAATCATGTTAGCTGGACCAAAAGATACTGCAGAAACAGCAAATCGTGTTAGCTGTACCAAAAGATACTGCAGAAACAGCAAATCGTGTTAGCTGTACCAAAATATACTGCAGAAACAGCAAATCATGTTAGCTGTACCAAAATATACTGCAGAAACAGCAAA
>JAOYSI010070514.1:4507-19488 GCA_025775065.1 Hiodon alosoides
GACATGGTGATCACGTGAGTCCCGAAACACGACAGTACACGCCACGACATGGTGATCACGTGAGTCCCGAAACACGATAGTACACGCCACAACTTGTTGATCACGTGAGTCCCAAAACACGACAGTACATGCATCAGCTACACGCACCATGACATGGTGATCACATAAGTATGCACAACGACTACACACACCGTCTCACCCTTAGACGTCTGGCAGAGAAGCTGAATGGTGTCCTGTGTGACGGCGACTCCACTGAGCTGGTCTCTTCCACGGTCGTCATCTGCACCAAGATCGACGAAGGTCAGTGTTTCTTTCTCCTCCTCACAGTTTCCCTTCCAATCCTTCATCAGTAGCCCTAGGGCGATGGCACCCCCAGAGAGCCCCCTGTGGTGATAACCGTGATGATGCTTGTGATGATGTGATAACTGTGATGATGCTTGTGATGATGTGATAACTGTGTTATGACAACTGTGATGATGTGATAACCGTGATGATAATAGGAATCAAAAGGTCTGTGCAATTCCCCTCCTCTCGTTCTTACAGGAGAACTATCATTCCTGAGGGAGGGGGCGGTGCCCAAAGCCAAGGTGCTCCAGATATTTGAGAAAGTCAAGAACAAGATGGCGATTACTCAAGATTCTGTGTGACGTGCACGCACACGCAAACAGACACACACCCGCACAACCATACACACATGCACACACAAACACACATACGCGCACACACATAAACACACACACACACTCACACACACACGGTGACTTAGAGAGATTCAACGCTGTCCACATGTTACACACAGAAATATTTTTGGAACATAGACTTAATGCCAAATAAAATGTTTATAAAAAAAAAAAGCGCTTGTTTGTTTCCATAGTTGCAGGATTCTAAGGATACGCCAGAACGTCATGTGTGCATTCTATTAGATTTTTGGCTGGTCTGCTTTTATAAAGATGTTAGCAGAGAACTTGAATCTGAAGTAGACCATGCCTAATATGCGATGTGCGATGCGGATTGAGTGCACTCAGCCAAGTTTTCACAGGATCAGCCCCGATGCAATACTCCACGTGACATTCTGTATATACAGGAAATGTGGTCTTTTGAGCATTTTTAAAGTTTAATCGCTGACAGGATGATTCAGATTCAGATTCAGATTCAACTTTATTTTCATAGCACAAAGTATACAACAAAGGCAACGAAATATGGTTAGCATCTGAACCAGGAAGTGCAAAATGTAGTGCAAAGTGTAGTGCAAATAAAAGTAGTGCAAAAGTAATTTTTGAGAAAAGGGTTTGTCATTAGTGCAGGTGTTAAGTTATAGAGTGCAGAATGACAATGATTATATTACAGTGTGAATGGTTATGTGACAGTATAATTTTTACAATATATTACAAACAGGTCCCTGGTGGACAGACATTGAGAGGTGATATGAGGGCGAGGTACTAGTGCGGAAGGTCTGAGTTCAGCAGGATAACAGCTGCAGGAAAGAAGCTGTTCCGCAGCCTGCTTTTCCTGCCATCCAGGCTTCTGTATCGCCTCCGGGATTGGAGGAGGGCAAGTAGTTTGTGGTTGGGGTGGAAGGGATCCCTGATGATGCTGCGCGCCCTCTGCAGACACCGCATCCGCTGGATGTCCTCGATGGAGGAGAGCTGGGCACAGATGATGTACTGGGTGGTTTTGACCACCCGTTGCAGGGCCTTCCGATCCGAGGCGGAGCAGCTACAGTACCACACTGTGATGCAGTCTCAATGGTGCAGTGGTAGAAGTTAACCAGGATCTGAGGAAGTAGATGTGATTTCTACAGTTCTCTTAGAAAATATAGTCGCTGCTGCGCCTTCTTGACCAGGGTGGAGGTGTTGAGAGTCCAAGAGAGATCCTCAGAGATGTAGATTCCCAGGAATTTAAAGCTGGTCACACGCTCCACCTCAGATCCAGGTGGGGACAACTGCCTGGGCTAGTGACAGGTTGAAAATGTCAGTGAAAACCCCAGCCAGCTGTCCAGCACATGCCCTGGGTACCTGGCCAGGGATGCCATCAGGGCCAGCAGCCTTGTTTGCATTGACCCTGCACAGTGCAGAGCACACCTCGATGGTGGAGAGAGTGAGGGGCTGGTCATTTGCAGGGAGCTCGGCTTTGATGACTGGTTCCTGGCTGTCCCGGTCGAAGTGAGCGTAGAAATGGTTTAGCTCGTCTAGGAGGGAGGCATAATGGTAGGGGCTGGGTTCCTTGGTTTGTTGTCTATGATGGCCTGGATGCCCTGCCACATGTGTCTGGGGTCATATTCACCAGAATATGTCACTGGATACCTTTCAGCTTAGTTTCAGATGTTTACATAGTCTAGATAAGACATTTTTTGGGTTTACATCGACTTATAGTGATTAAATATAACTAATTTTAATTTAGTTATAATTTTATAACTATTTTATATTTTCTCATCGTAATTTATTTATTTGCAATAAAGAGATTGGTCCAACTGTTTACTGTGGGAAGGGGGGGACATGTGGAATCTAAGTCACACGTCTGCATCCCAAAGTATAACTCAAACTACTAAAATCATCACCCCTCCGATACGTAAATAAATTACTAAGAAATATCACTGAAGCACGTAGCCTATGTATTCAAGCCTCTCGCAATAAGGGTGTTCCCGAGCTACGTACTCCTGTCATCAAAATACTTAAATTTTTCAGATGGTCTCATTTTCTCTTTCAGTGACCCAAAGGCTATGGTGGGCCACACCATCTCCAGTGTAATAGTAAAAGCAACTAAACATAATATCTTATTGGAGACCTAAAGGTTCTCTACGGCTCTATCCCAAAAAGGTAGCTAGAAGGGCAAGTTATACACGGAATATATTTAAAAATATTCCGACACGGTTGTCAGTTTGTTTTTGTACATGATAAAGAGAGCTGGACTCAAACAGCAGCCTACACATTGAATTAAAAATCAAAATCATAAAATCAAGACCCATGGCCCATTATCATTTTTCATTATGCTTGATCAATACTTATTTTCCACAAAGGCAAAACGCAGCATTTTAATTTAATTTGGTTTATTAACAGTGAAGTGTGAAGAAGGTATTACAAGTGGAAAGAAGCCGTCTGGGAATGCATGGATTAGGGAGGAGAGGAGGAGAGTCCTTACAGAGGGCTCAGGTTACAGAGTCATTCTTGACAGAAGCATCGGCCTGTTTCCACTTCCTTGTCCATAGTTTCCACTGGACCAGCCAAGTCCAAGGGCAGAGAAATACCACCCTCACACGGGCAGAGTTGTCAGACTGGACCAACCCCCCCCCGCCGCAACGATCCCACGATAAAATGCGCAGATCAGCATGTTTATCACAGAAACCGACAGCCAGCTGATCCTTAGCAGTTTTATTGGAATTTCTTGGATGGAGCAGCACAGTTTTGGCCAATGCTGAGATAAGTTCCTGCAGAAGACAATGACGCTGGCTAATAGGCTCGCTGACCAGATTAAGACTCAAAGATGCAGATTCTTAGGGCTCTTGCCTGTATAAAATTATCACAATGAAACACACACCATAACCAAAATAGCAATAATTAGTCATACCAACAATCCTGTTCGCAATGAAACACGTAGCAGTCCAGATAATCTGGTCAGATGTGAAAGAGTCTGGAAATGTCATTAGGGATTTTTGATGACGGGGGTAAGTAGTTTCCAGGAGTTCAGGAGTGTGCGATAGGCTTCCAGCATGGAGTAAGTCATTTTGAACGCACCGTTCCTATGCTTGTGTCTGTGGTGAAACATAATTAATTAAAATACAATAAATAAAACTTAACAGCTTCAGTGTTTAGTGTTCTGAGAGAAGTGTTGGTAAACCTGTTCCGGTAAGGACGCCATCCATCGATCTCCCCCAGCCGTTACCGCCATTGTTCTACGTTGCCCAGGTAGTCCCCTGTGGTGCTGTTCTCTTCCAGCACCCACCAAGAGCCCAGCCCCCTGTCCTCAGCATGCCCCGTCCCTCTGTTACCCCTCTCCTCTGGCCTTGGGTCCAGGCTGCCCGCTGCCGCCACTCTGATCCCCCTTCCCTCTGGCCCCAGGTCCGAGCTGCCCGCCCCTGCCACTCTGATCCCCCTTCCCACTGGCCCTAGGTTCGAGCTGCCCGCCCCTGCCACTCTGATCCCCCTCTCCTCTAGACCCGGGTCAGAGCCGCCTGCCGCCGGCCTGGCCCTCGCCCGCTGTCTCTCCTGCTGGCGCCGTAGCCGTGCGCGGCGCCGCTCCTGTTGCCGGGCGAACTGGAAGCGCTGCAGGAAGAGGTCGCGGGCGTACTCATAAAGCTGCACGTCCCAGCTGTTGAGCAGGCGGATGCGCTGCTGCACGGCGCCCTCCACCTCCACGCTGGCCGCCCGCGTCCCGTTCAGCTGCGTGAAGGGCGCAATGAAGGACAGCCGGAAAGTACGCTCGAACAGGTACTGCGTCTTGCGCTGGAACTCGGTCAGGCCGAAGAAGGCCATGCCCCGCAGATTGCGTTTGGCACTCTCCAGCAGGGCGGCGCCACGCTCCTCCTCGCTCATCGCCGATAGGTTGTAGCAGCCCACCAGGCTTAGGTCAGCCAGCATGCGCACCTGTCTGTTATTGGCCAGGTTGGAGGGGCAGTCCATGAACTCTTTCAGCGAAACGCCCGACCAGTCGTCGCCCGGGTAGCAGCTGGGCAGTTCTGACAGAGTGGGAGCGCGGCCATCGCAAACATGCAGAGATGCCTTCCAGGTTGCCCCACGCTGCACGTGCCTCCACTCGCTCAGGTAGCGCCAAACGGGGTCCCGTAGGATGGTGATGTAGTAGTAGTTCCTGCCACGAGACAGAGGTAGAGACAGGCAGAGAAAGCCAGACGGTTAATCCACTGCTTATATACACCACCTAGCAGCAGGAAGTCAGAGTTTACAGACATATCTTAATTTCTAATCATTAGGGATATTTTCAGTGTAATTACTCCATTGTTTAGGCCCCCAACAATTTGATTGCAATGGGTTTCCTGATATACAACAGGCTGACAATAGCCGTGAGTCAGATATACTGTCTGATTTTACACCCTCCCCCCACATGACACACTGTCATTCATTACATAACAGCGGATTCAACTTCACTTCACTTGGAGTAGGGGAAAATGGGCTGCAGCTTCTACAACACTACCAGTAGATGGCAGAAGAGAGCTACATTCAATACCTTGTGAGAAGAGACTTTGAATGTTTTCCCAAAAAGTAGCTTTTCCTACATCTTATCATTTATAACCACTGTGCGCTGTTTATATGTGCTGTGAAAAGCTCACTGGTGACAAGTCTAGTAGTCCTGACAAATGTCTGCACCTGGGCACTAGCTTGCATGACCCCCCACCCCAGAAAACCTCATAAAAAATATCCTCCCTCTCCATAAACCCCCAGTTTCTCTGTTCATTGTGTCAGTTTATTTCAATAAGCCAGAAGTCTGAAAACCAGAGCCAGTCTTGGAGAAGGCCAAAGAGGAGGTCCTGCCCTGACAATGAAGCACTATAAATTCCCCTTGGCCCACATTTCTGAGGGCTGTGTCCTTTCCAGTGTAAGCTCTCTCCATGAAAAACACACACAGGTAAAGGCACCCACCTGAGCGCAGACTGCGCCCTACGATCCAGATTAGCCGATTTGAGTCTGGATTGGATAATTTCCTGAGTGACCAGGAGTTACGAGTGCCAGAGCACGATTGGTGGACAACGGTAAACTAATCAAAGTTGGAACACAAAGGGGTTCACAATGTTTGAGGTCTGTGTTCTCTCTGGTGTAAGCTCTCTCCATGAAAAACACACGCACACAGACACACACAATTGAACAACCCTGACATATTTGTAACACCTGTCAAACCCACATTTGGTAATCAGATCTGACCCAGCGAGGTGTGTAAAGACAGATAGAGAAAAAGAAAAAAAAAACATCACAGAGAGATTACTACAGTAATGCAATGTGGCTGAAAAACTCACATTCGCTTAGGGGGTAAATTTAACAAACTCTTGGAGGGAGTTCCGCGTGCCAGAGCACGATTGGTGCACAACAGTAAACTAATCAAAGTTAGAATGCACAGGGGTTCCATAGGGGTGTGTTTAAGGTTAGACAGTGTCAAGGCGGCAGATGAGCCGGCCTTTGTCACGCACAACTTTGTGAAGCAGCCCGTGAGCGGTGATTAATCCTATTGTCTACAGCAAAGGTGACCAATTCTGGGCCTGGAACCCCTGTGAGTGCTTGTATTTGCACCAGCCAAGCTTTTCTCATTAAAATATTTGCTGGAATGCGTGCACGTGTTTCCCAGAGAAAAGACAGTGGTAACATTAGTAACAAGATCAATTAATCAATTCAAGCGAATAAGTCTTATCAGGCCAGGAGAATATTATTAATAAAGCAGCTAATTATTCCTAGTTAACTTGATTGTAAATTTTTTTATTTGTTCGAGGTACAAATGAACAAAATAATGTAATTTTTCACCAAAAAAAAAAAAATCAGGACCAGGACATTTAACCAAATTCATTAAGAAATAAGTGAATACATAGCGGATCAGAGGCCCGAAACTGAGAACCACAGGTCCACAGCAACAGCACAGACATTACCACATAAAACCCCCCTCAAATCAAACTCCATTAATGTAATTACATTTAGCGTTGGGGAGGTGAAGGATAATGGAGTTTGGGGGGATAGTAAGAATTAGAGTAATTTCCAAAGAAAAAGCTCCTGTCTGGCCAACGCAAATCTGCTGCCATGGCCCTATGAACACTGCTGACTGATATCTGGGGTCATAAGACAGTCCTCATTTCTGCAACAGCTGTGTAAAAACATCAAATTCTTAATTCACACCAAACTGAAACAAGCCCCTTTCTGCCAAAGAAAGGACGGGTGTGCGTGCTGAACCTTCGAACGCAATGGAAAGTATCCCGTCTGACTCGTTATAGTAAGACAATACCTTACGGTTTTTAAACACGTCGTTTACATGCCCAGACAATCGCTCCACGCGTCTCTCTTTCTCTAACAGGAAATGAAAATCAGAACCGTCGAGTGACATTTTCACATTTTTTAATCAGAAACGCCACCCGAGGGAACCGAATTTCAGTCACCAGATACCAAACACAGATTTGAGAAACATTCTTCCGAACACAACGGAACAGGGCACGGCGACTTTTATTACTTTAGCAGTTTAAACAAAAGACTATTACTATGTTCAGCACACAAAGAGCCTAACGTTATCTGCTTACAATCGACATAAATAACTTTACGGGTGACCTTATTCAATTTAACGTAAAACTAATCCAAGCCATGGACTCATTTTACTTTGCAATACTTTATTAACTTCAAGCCCTAAAAACACATGTATCTTTTAAAGCGCCTCATTTAAATATTTACAGCGCACCTACTTGTTAACTACAGGAAATGTCATGGCCCCGCTGTGTCGAGTTTACCAAGTGTACATTAATACGGTTTGAGAGTAGTTGGTCACGGCAGATTACTATTGTTTGTTAACTAACAAACGCACTCAATTTAGTATTTAATCAGTTTTCTTTTACCGCCACTGGGTTGCGTACTTTAGTTTCAACCGCTCCATCACTTCAACCAGCTCACCTGTGGGCTGTCTCTTTCCTAGGGGTGTCCCGTGTGTCCATCTGCGACGGCACACAGCTAGTCAGCTCCGTCCAGTCGGCATGCAGCCCGCAGCTCCAGCCCGTGGAAAAGCGAGAGAAAAGCCAGGTTTCGCGCTTGCCAGGGCGGTAACAGGTGCACTTCTTTTGGCCGGCGCGACACTCACAAGGCCTCTCCAGCTGAATGTTACGCACCAGATGGCGACCGAACGTAGTACCCCCAGTCTTCTGAATGTGCAGAAAAACAATCACGTCGTCGCCTTTAATGTTGAAGTCCACAGCCCGGCTCAGGTCGCTCGGCGTGAAGTTGAAGCGAGGAACGAAACGCGCTAAGGTCCGATCTTCCGCCAGGTATGGGTCTCCTCCGCTGCTTTCTCTTCTGTCTCCAGAAACACCAGCGCCACTCTGTCCAGGCTCAGACGAAGGCAATCCCAGTTTCAGCAGCTGGCAGTCGGTACCCGGGCAGACATACTGCAGTACGATGACGCCGAAGAGCAGCACCATCACCAGAGCCAGCAGGAGCCGACTGTAGCTGGACTTCTCATCCATCTTCTCGTGAGAAGCCAAGCTGCATCACTCGGCTTTCTCGACACACTGCTTATGCTGAGGGTCGCGACGCTGCCCTTTAGTGCTCGAACAAATTAAGCGTATAAACCGAAAATACTGGGAACATAGCGCTCCATCAAGTTCACTTACTACCTTGGGTCCGTTTGATAGATATACAGCACCCCTATCCCACTTCAACCAGCCCTTCTCTTATAACTATTGTGTGTATTGCAGCGAAAGATCTCGCTCCTTCTATTTACCTCCATCACGATCCCTAGTCTGTCTCCTTTCCCAGCAGCCTCTGCGAAGCGATGACGACACCAAGAATGTGGGTGACTACAACCCGACATAGGAAATGACTGCTTTGTTCATCCAGTTTTAATGAAGCGCTAAGTTTTCTGATTGAAAACGACTTTCAGACAAGCACTCCCGTTCCTGTAGAAAGTACATTGCTGCAGTTTTGGGGACGATGTTCTTCAGAACTACAGTGACTTAGTTTAATGTAAGCTCAAGTTAATTCATTTATTAACAGCAATGTTACATAGGACTTACTCACCTCTCTACCTGGGCATGTCATCTGAGTTCTCGAAAAATTTAGTGTGCATTCAGTGCGCACAGAGAGTAGGCGCCGACTTGCAACGATTCGGCCAATGGTTTTCGGACCATCTGCGATATTCTGAAGATTCACAGAAGACATTGGCTGAATTGATTATGGTGTGGGTAGAGGTCTGCGATACATGAACACATTTCAGGTCTTTCTCAAAGTTTGTTTGAAATCCAATTTTTAAATTTGGTTACTTTACGTATTACTGTGTGTACTCAACATACCAGAGGTTAACTGTAATGTTACATGCTACCGCTTGGAAAATTGGTTAAAAAATATATATTTTGTGAAATATCTGGATGTGTCGCTATTAGCTAATAGTTTTTCGAAAATTGGTTAAAAATATATATATATTGTGAAATATCTGGATGTGTCGCTATTAGCTAATAGTTTTTCGGTCGTTGATCTCAAATTAGAGTGACATGAAAAACGAGGTAAACGAAATCTACTGCTGTTGCACATAGCCGAAATAGCTCAGTTGGGAGAGCGTTAGACTGAAGATCTAAAGGTCCCTGGTTCGATCCCGGGTTTCGGCATTTTCGAATTTTTTTAATTCAACATAGTAAAACGCAATCCGCAACTGACTCGCCATTTCCGGCGTGTTACAAGCAGGGCATAGACCTACTAATGGGTGGGTAAAATATTTTTTTCTGCCCTCTGTCATTATTTTAAAGCTAAATTATTTAAAACCTAAATACAAAAAATAAAACGAATACCTTACAGTGGCAACGGCGGGAAAGCTCTAATCTAATAGCCGCGCGCTACTGACTTGTTAATCATTTTGTGCAGTTCTGAGGAATACGTAAAATAACTCCAAAGCCATTTCAAGTAGGTGTAGTTTTTATTTTAAACAAGACTGGTGAAATCTCAGGCTTACCGCCAGGGGACCGGAGTTGGTCTTCTCCGAACCTCCTACCCCCCAGGGACTGGAGTCCTCCTTCTCTGAGCCCCCTACCCCCTGAGGACTGGAGTCCAACCTCTATGAATCTCCCTGGCATAGGTGTTCATGGCTTCAAGGTCTGCTAAAATGGGTGTGAAGACTTCCGAACTCCAACCTCCAACCCTGGCCAACCTCCCCTTCCCTCTGAGTTAAACCATACTCAAATTCGCTAATGTGGGCAGGGGGCATTGATAAAGAAAGCCACACGGATCAGATTAAGTTAATCCACATTTTTGAAATGTAGACGGTAATGCAGGACTGAAGTGAATCCCCTTACCACAGAAAGTCCTCCCCTCTACACATGGTGACCAAAACAAAGACCAGAAGCTGAGCGTAATATAAAAAAGCAGTTTACTAACGTGTCAGACAGGCTTCGTGTAGATATACTTGTGTATATTGCTTCGGTATTGCCTTCTTACATGGCTGTTTGAATGAAAATTTGTAAATACCTTTTTAAAAATAAACACGATTAAATAATTTACTGTACAAGAACAAGATGGTGTGGACGCAGACTACTCAAAATACAGATACTGTAGCACGTTTTAAAAATAAAAAATTAAATTATTCTGCCGTCCTATTTGGCCACAGAGGTAGCAGTCCACGTACCAAGCTTTTTTTAAACCTGGCCAGGTAAGGGGAAAGAATTCACCTGCCTCTTTGAGAGGGAGAGGAAATTAATGGGCGTTAGGAAACACGTTAACGGAGCGCTAGGTTAAAATTATGATTAAAAAGACAAGCACTTAGCGGTGCACATAAACCCAGACAAGCACCACAGATGCACTACTAACCACCACTGCGGGGGTGTACCACCTTCCTGCTGGTAACAAAGCCGCTAAATTTGCAAGTACCGTGCATATATTTATATATTAAACGCTATTAACATAAATGGAAAATAAAAATTCAAAACCCTGTGTTTTTATCATAATTTTCCATTTCCTGATTGTAACCGACAGGTTTTGGTTTTTTGGCCTTCATATGAAAACCGATGTTTGGAACAGGTATGTTGGAAAATCGGTTCTCCGTACACCAGCTATACGGTTCATGGTCAATACTGCTCTTTCAGAAAGTCGTAATGAAAGAAAGGTCTCTGATCCAAACACATAACCTCTTACACCAACATACTGATGACAAGTAACCAGGACGCGCTCTCACTGATGACGTTTAACCAGGACGCACTCTCACTGATGACGTTTAACTAGGACGCACTCTCACTGATGACGTGTAACCAGGACACGCTCTCACTGATGATGTTTAACCAGGACGCACTCTCACTGATGACGTTTAACCAGGACGCACTCTCACTGATGACGTTTAACTAGGACGCACTCTCACTGATGACGTTTAACTAGGACGCACTCTCACTGATGACGTGTAACCAGGACACGCTCTCACCGATGACGTGTAACCACGACACGTTCCCTTCTTGTGATCGCCCAACCATACGGTTTGGCAAGTCGCCATCTTAGAATACAAAATTCAGAACTCCTGCCCTTATAATTATTCAATCACAGACAAACACACTCTCCACACAAACAAACATAAAACACACCAAACCGGAAGACATTCCTCCAAGGCTGCCGATAAGAGAGATGAAGCCAGGAATGTGAACCCAGGGGAGGGATTTTGGGGGGCTCCGTCAGGGCCTTATCTGTGTACTTCCAGGGGACCCTGACAATACCTTTTGCCCCGGGTCTGAAGATTGTACCTGCAGGTCTACACCCCTCCCCCCTTTGAAAAAAATCTCTTCTAAATCACAAAGCCCTACAGTTCAGCCAGCCAGCCAGGTAGACACAAACACTAAGACCACAATCTCACTCACTCACACACACACACTCTCCACATAACCCATAAGACAGATGGTTACCAAACACCCAGTATTGCTCAGTTTGCCTGAAGGATTAAAAAAAAAAAAAGGAGAATGAGAGTCGTTATCAGGTGGGGAACTGACATTTCACTGACCCACCATCCTGCAGTGATCACCACACTCATTAGCCTAGGGATGCTCAATTAAAAACGGCATCATTGTCAATAACTGCGGAAAGCTAGCTTAAACAAAAGGCTGAACCACGATTAAAGGCTAATAGAAAAGGTGGTGATGTTTCTGAAGATTCTCACTGCTGTACAACAATGTCAATTTACAAAAACTAATTAAATGCAAAGTTATCATAAAAATAACTCTGGAGTTATCCCCTAGTCGACAGACAGAGGGCAGTCTAAAAGCCTTCATCATCCTCCTCCTCAGTGTCCTTCCTCACACGTTCTTCTTACTCCCCGTTTGGGTTTATCTCCAATGGGCAGCTAGCAGAGCCAGAGCCAGCCCAACCAGTATGACCCGGCCCTCTGCCACTGAGGCGGTGCTGCTGGGCTCCATCACACCAGGTACCACCTGCACCACCCGGGGCCGGCTGGGGACAGGGGTAGGGAAATAGATGTCCCGGTTCTCTTCACAGGAGGGTGAATCACAACCACTTCCACTCTCCTCCCCACTGCTCCCTTCATCCGCATCTGTGGGGGGGTAGTCCATCAGAGAGAATGTAAATGGAGGAAGGGAGGGGCTTGCAAGAGAGCGAGGGGGGAGGGGTGTGGGGAAAGATGAAGGGAGGTTGGAGAGTGAGACAAAGTTTCACTGGATCACCTTGGTCTGTGGAGATGTCCTGGCCACGATGTGCTGCTTTCAATCTGCTGGTCATTTCCCTCAGCACCCTGATCTGGCGCCCGATGATGGGGTCCAGCCTGGTCACGTCCACCTCTACGTCGGGGTTCCTCACCTGGTTCACCAGGCCGTTTCCGGCCACGGCCAGCTCGTACCTGAGGATTGGAGTTAGTGTTTGGGCTCTTCCATACAACGCACTAAGGGTTGGACTAAGGGTTGGAGGGTTGGACTGATCTGCCATGGCTACCCCGCTGATATGCCCTATTGGTAAACGCTGTAAGAAACTCCAAAGACAAGAACCAGCCCCAGCTCAGAAACTCTACAGACTCCTAATGAGATACATTACTACAGCAGAGTCGTACAATGGGTAAGTGTCTCAGCCCCAGTCCCTCATCTCACCTGCTCTTGGCAGTGCCATTCCAGCATTCGTCACTAGGGGCAACCGTCTCCCCGGCGCACACAGTCTCAGGCAGCGTAGACCAGAACTTCTTCGCCTGCTTCAGCTTCTTCTTCACCTCTGTCACCTGGTGTTGAGTAAAGTAAATAACTTATCAATCCATTTTAATAATGTGAGTCATGAGAAGTGCTACAAGATTATCAAAATTGCACCCCCTGGTGCAGTATATCTTATACATACATCTTCAGCTTGCAAATATGTGGGGAAAAAATTTGACAAAATAATTAGTTTATAATAAGCTATAAAACTATTTTTAAAGTTTTTTAACCCAAATAGTTTAAATTCACACACAGCAACGGCTTTCAAAACGAGCTAAATTTACCAATCCTTCAGGAACGATCCAAATCTGGCCTCACTGAGTTAGATCTGCACAGTGCAGTAGTACGGTCTCACTGGGTTAGATCTGAACAGTCCCGTGATCTGGACTCACCAGTCGGTCCAGGCTGGTTCCGGCTGCAGTGGTGGGCCGAGCATCAGGCGTGTAGGGGCGAAACCTGCCCGTGTAGCTCTCTCCCTTGATGGCACGGTTAGATCGTATGGGCGCTTGGGGCTGACCGCACCCCTGGAACACCTGCCAAAGTCAAATCACATGAAGCTGCCCGGAGAGTGGAACTTGAAGTATACCCCAGTATAAAGACTAGCGCACAAACACACACACACACACTGAACCCCGGTATAAAGACAGACAAACACACACACATACACACTGACCTTCTCTGAGACCTGCATGCTGTTCTCCTGCACGTTCATAATGGCTTCTGAGATCTTCACATCAATGGGATGCATCACCGATTCAAAGTTGAACGGTCCCTCCAGACTCTCAGCCAGATTCAACATGGCCGCTGATAGATGGACCCACAGACAGGATGTTTTTTTAACTGGAGCCAAACTTCAAAAACAATAGTTTTTCAAAGTCCTTAATAGTTTGTTCGCAAATTAACACTTTTAAACATATTTAACCTACATTGGCATCTCAATGCTATGCTGCCATAGCACTATTTCACCACAAGAAGGAAGCACAGAGTCAAAATTGTTTTATCATGACATCAAACGTAAGCGCTATAAACTGACTAACTCGCCACTCTCAGGCAAAATTGGTCACTGCTGGTTTTCCTGGGAGAGGCCCAGTCCACACCCCCAAGGACTTCCTCTCACCCAGGAAGTTGTTCCACTCGGAGTCCAGGTCGGCCTGGTGGGCCAGGCAGCCGCGCATCACGTTGAGGCAGTAATTGTGGCAGGGCTTGAGGGCCACCAGGCCCGAGCAGTAGGGGCAGTACAGCATCTTCATGGTGGCTCGGACACACCCCGGCGACGCGCCCACCTGGGAGGGCAACAAGCCACACACGGCAAGAAAAGTGACCGGAATAAAGATGGCAGCTTAAACCATCTCGATAAGCAAGTGGGACCAGTGTACAACCTGAGCAGCGGGCGTTTAGTGGTCGTTTGTCTGTTTAACCAATACATTTCTCTCCCTGTGATCCTAATCTCCCACCCTGCCTGCGCCTTGTCCGTAAGCTCCTCCCACATGTCTGCTCACCGTAGAAACGGCAGCCACCACCTGGGGCAGCAGTGCCAGGCCGTGGGTGAAGGTTCGCGCGGCGACAAACGCACGCGGCAGCTGGAGGCGGAGCTTGCGTGGCACATCACCGAAGGGGCGGAGCTCCTCGCCATGCTCGTGCACGCATTCCATGTAGGCATCGGAGAACTCATGCTGCACGTTGACCAGCTTGAATATGCGCTCCAGCAGGTCCGCCCAGAAGTCCGACAGCACCGAGTCCAGGTGGACGGCGGCCCTGCCCGACGTGTAGTACTGCTGCAGAGACTTGAAGAACTGCTTGAAGAGCTCAGCATTGTTGACGTACATCAGCCCGTAGGTGTGCACAAACATGTCGTTCAGCGAGCGCTCCGCCTTGTCCAGAAGCCTCCGGAAAAAGTCTGGGTGGAGAGAGAGCAAGACTGGTCTTCACACTGCGGGCCGTCTCACTGCGGGGAAGGGCCCAGGAGGGTATTGGTGTGATGCCATAGAAAGGGGAAGGGCCCAGGAGGGCATTGGTGGGATACCATAGAAAGGGGAAGGCCCCAGGAGGGCATTGGTGCGATGCCATAGAAAGGGGAAGGCCCCAGGAGGGCATTGGTGCGATGCCATAGAAAGGGGAAGGCCCCAGGAGGGCATTGGTG
>JAOYSI010070525.1:0-22237 GCA_025775065.1 Hiodon alosoides
TTGTTTCTTTTTGTGTGTTTGGTGAGTGTGAGTGTGTGTTTGAGAGAGAGAGAGAGAGAGAGAGAGAGAGAGAGAGAGAGAGAGAGAGAGAGAGAGGGAGAGAGGGAGAGAGAGGGAGAGGGAGAGGGAGGGAGAGAGAGAGAGAGGGAGAGGGAGAGGGAGGGAGAGAGAGAGAGAGGGAGGGAGAGAGAGAGAGAGGGAAAGGGAGACAGAGGGAGGGAGGGAGAGAGAGAGAGAGAGGGAGAGGGAGAGGGAGGGAGGGAGAGAGAGAGAGAGAGCAGAGAGAGAGCAGAAGGCAGAGGAAAGGAGACAGACGCGGAGCTTCTAAGTGCTTCCATGCTCGACAACGTTGCTCCTGCTAAATAATTTAGCGGTTGAACAGTCAGGCACAAGGCCAGCAGAAGGGTGCTTGAAAAGCCCTGCTGTGGATCTAGGGGGCTCCGGAGACGTTTGGAAGCAGGGACCTCTGTGTTCAGGGGGCTCACTCTGAGCGGGCGGATGAAAAGGGAGGCCTGGTGACCAGTGAGTGCGAAAAGCCGTGCTGCTGCAGGGGGGGACAAAACCGACCCCCTAACGGGTTTTAGCCTCCTGCCACTAAAGGGATGCGAGCCTGCGTCCTTTCACTCCGTACTACCCCCCCCCCCCCGCCCGCCGCTAAAATGAACTGTCAGCGCCTATCCTGGAGTCTGTCTGGTCTTATCGTGTCTTTCAGACGCGGATCCCAGCTGCCTCTCAAAAACTGGCGAGCTGCTTTGAAACACCGTTTTATTGTCATCAGCAGTGTAGACGAGTGAACCGGACAATTCAGTGCCTGCAGCAATTACCCAGTTTCCCATAATCTGAGAGAAGGAAAGCCCCACTGACCGCCAAAATCACATCAGATATCGAAAGAGGGAAGATGGATCTGCTTTAAATCAATAGCGACATGCCCCGTTACATGGTGACGGTTCTATGGCAAGTCTGCGGTTTGCTAGAAAATAATTCCAGGCATATCAAAGGCAGGCTGAAAATGTCAACATGTTATGTACTTAGCCTTCAATAGACAAGTTGATTTATTTATCAATTTTTTCCCATCGTTACACTGCACTCACGGAAGCTTGTCTGCGGCTAACATCCCCCCCCCCCCCCCTTTGTCCACTCCTCCGGTCTGCTTCGCCATAGAGATGACCCGACGGCCCATCGGTGACCTCCCACACAGGCTTCCCTTACTCTCTCCGGCGCCGGAATCCCGACGGGTTCGATTCCCCCTAGTCTCCGGTCGCTACGCAGCTCCTGGAGAAGAGCCCCAGGGAAACTTATTACGCCTCAGCAGCGCCATCCTGAAGACGGACTGCTGACGGCATGCCACGCAGAGATGATTCCCCGGTACCCTTTTAATCGAATAGGGGTGGCTAATGTTGTCTCAATCCAGCCCAAGTCTGCCTAACACACACACACACACACACACACACACACACACACACACACACACACACACATGCCAGCACACACACACTGGCTGACCAGTATTTCTGAGCTATGTTTGCATTACGAGTGATTTTTTTTGCAGAAAGATTATTCTGAGCTCTGTAAGAAGCTATGAGCGTCTGTCCCTATCTCTTTGTTAATTAAACTTATTTTTTTAATCTCCCCAATTTTTTCCGCAGAGTACACAAAGTACTCACTACTCCGCCTGCAGGCCACTGCGCACACTCACGGGTGCTATGCACACAATGCTCAGCACAACTGGTTGCAAAATCATGCATTACAACTAAAATGGCTCTTTAACGTGGAGGCAAATCCCAGTCCTCCAGGGCCAAAGGATAAACTTTTTTTTGTTTTTCTTCTGTTGTTCGGTTAAGGTCATAATTTGGAAAGTGAGTAGCCTCGCATTAAAACGTCTTCAACGTTAATTTTACCACATTCAGGACTCGGACGCTGGGATTGCCCACCCTTGAAGAGCATGCAATGACTGAGGTTCTATGATTCTCACTGTTATAAGTAATATCTTTTTAAAAATACATAATTTGCTCCAAGATTAACTATAATTACTATATGAAAAACACTGTACTAAACATAAAAATTTCGAGAATTGTTTTCTAAAGAGTGCCATTGCTGTTCGTAGTGTCAACATGTTAAGTATTGTGAAAACAAGGTGTACCTGACATATAAAATTAACAAAGAAAGATTTTGCATTACGAGGACATACTGGAAACACGTCACAGAACCTTCAAAAACGAATTACTGGTTTGTGACATTTATATTTCCCCGAATTTGTTTTCTATATTTTTTTCAACGCTTTTTTATTCAGTGTTATTCATTCAGTTTCAGAGCAAGACCCTACAGGTATATTAGCTTAGCTCAACCCTCTCTCCCACTCGAGTCAGGCACAGCACGCTGTCTCCTGACAATGTCAGTTTTTGGAAAATCAACGTGAAAAGCAATAAAATAATAAAATAGACAGAAAGTAGGGGAGAGAACATTATTTGCTTTGAATGTCTTTTCACAACAGCAAAATAACTGCTTCTTGTTCTTCCTTGCCTGATTAAATAAACGATTGGTTTTCTTTGCCCTGGTAGTCTTGAGGATTTCTTATGGGCTTGTATTCATCTTACACTGGGGTAATCTTGGCCATTGTATTGAAAGGGACACAATGTATCACTTCCACTAGACTTGGTTCCCATTAAATCCATTCTATTCAAAGGCCACGGCAAGTGTCAAAGTACTAATGCCAGAGGATATTCACTTGAACACATTGAGTTGCTCTGCAGACACCCTTAGTCGGAGCAACTTACAGTTTTACTCGTTGTCCGTCTATGCAGCGGGACACTATTATTATTATCCGTCTACGCGGCTTGCCTGCTCAAGGGTGTGCAACAATCAGTGGCAAGGTGTTTAAGCTGATGGCTTTGCCGCCACTCTACACGGCTGCCAATATACATGCAGACCAAGAGCGCAAACTGAATGCACAAACGCAGGTCTGACGTCGTCGGTCTCGAAATTTGCTGCAGGAAAGATCTTTTTTTTCTTCTGCCAACGAGAAAGCAGAGGCCTTTCATTACCAAGCGCGCCTTCCTGCTCGCCGCATCTGACCGTAAAACGATAACTGAATAATCCTGAGAGGCCGAGCAGCTCGGTAGCAAGGAAAATCCGGAATGGTCGGCTAATGTCCGACAGAATACGGAGCGCATTCCCGCCTTTGGTTTCACCCGCTCCACAAACACCGGGAGGAACGGTGAAAGGGGACCCGCCAAACCAACAAAAATGAAAGGAGGTCCTGGCGAGGAACGTGACACAGCCAACGGGAAATGACCATGAATCAGGTAAAAGCCATCGCTGAGCCTCCTGCCTTGTTTGGTTTAAATGTTTCATGTTAAAATAAGTAGGAGGACTCTTTTTCAAAAAATAAGCATATATATCAACGTGGCTACTGAACAATTACTATTCAGCGCAGTATTTACATATTATTACATCCTATTTGTTTTGGAGAGAAAAAACGCAACATTTTCTGTTGCCTACTTCAGAAGAACCATGGACCTTGAACGAAAAATGCCTTTTCACTGGAATAAACTTGAAATTCACAGCGAACACACACAAACTGACGTGCTTCGTTAGTAAGGGCAGCGATCCGCCTACGCCTTTTTCACATCTCGCAGACACAGGGCTGCTCCAGGGTTGACTTGATCTGGTGCGAAAGGCGTGGACCATGCACACGACTCCTTCATCCATGGTTATGTGGTGGATGTTTGACTTGATGAACCGCGCAGTGGCGTGTGATCATCCAGTCCATCGTTCGCTGCGTCTGGCGAGCGACGCATTTCTCCTGCACCTCTCTTCTGTTCCATTGTGTGCCGTACACAGCCTATCTGCACGGGCTTGTTCTCTGGGAGTCTGACTACTTTCACCGGTGTCCAGGGGCGGCAGTAATCTGATCTGATCAAACAATCTGTCGTGGTGCTTCTTTTTCTTTGTTGTTTTTGCAGCTGTTTCACATGCAAAGCCTCCTGGTTGATGATTTTGGGCCGTAACTGTTTGACTGTTACAGCTCATCAACCGTTGGCAACAGTATTGACAATTTAAAGTCGTCAGCCGAGCGTTGTATTCAAGCCTTTCCTTTCAAACAGGTTTTTTTTGCAATTTGCATGGTAGCCATCATGCTGGGGGTAATGTGGACATGACATGACATGCTGGAAGTCCCAGGTGTGCAAAAAGATTGCACTGGAGACCATTGTCAGAAGTTACTGTTTTGGGGGTTTTGTGTCTGGTGAACGCGGTCTTCAGCTTCTGGATGATGGCTCCAGATGTTGCTAGTTCTAGTTCTAGAAATCAGCTTTGATAGTGCAGTCACAGTATAGTCTTCGTGTTTCCAGGTGAACAGATTTGTTGCCACTATTTGCCATGGCCTGTCCGGGACCTGGCGAGGCGTCGTTGTTGGCTCGTCGTCTGTTTGCACATCCCAGGAAAGACGTCACATGGTCTTTGTTCGCATGTATCCAGCATGGATGTGAGCCAGCATCCCTTCCGTTTTGGAATTTTTTTTTTTCAATACTGATGTGTACTATCTATGAAATTAATATTAGCTTCATAGTTTTTCATGGGTGTTTAGTATAATACCTGATACTTTTACAAGCCTATGTTGCCTGTGCGGTTTCTGAATACCTAAACCAGATGCACCCAACGCAGTATGATGTTACGTACCCTCTCCACACAAAGCATTAGAAGGGCCCATCATGAGTTTTTTTCTATGCAGCTGTATTTGATTAAACGGTCATCGATGGTCATTATGTACCAGGAAGCAGATGGCTCGGACATTAAATTCTCAAGATCCTTTCTGAACCCCCAAGCACGTAGACATTGATTTTATTTACCTATATGTGATATATATATATATATATATATATATATATTTATATAATATTATATAAAAATATATAAAATTATATATATAGGCCCACTTGACCGCGTCCACGTGACCATACCCAGGTCAGATCCACCCATCAGCTCAACAGAGGAGACAACAAGGGAATTAAAAAATCTGTGTTTTTAATTAATAATTAATAATTAATATTAATTTTTAATTTAATAGCCATTTTTGCATTCCGTGTGTAAGGGTTAGGCTCAGTCTGGCTGTGGGCTTAGTTGCCTCACTGTTTCCTAGACACCTCGCCGGAAAGATTGCAACCAGCCAGACAGAGCCAAACACTGCCAAACACACACAGAAACAGTGCTGTGAAGTAAGCTAGCTTCCAAAAACCAACACCATCTCAGATCAATTTTTTGCCTGTTCACTCGTACACTCCCCGAATTTCTGTTTCCTTTTAAGCCCAGAGCTTTCACTCACCTGCCCCAGGTTCCCAATGGAAGCCAGTAAAAAACAACAAAACCCTTTCCTCCCAGTTCGTGACAAGCGGATATTGACCATTAGACCAAATGCGTGGCTTACAACGACATTTTTTCATTCACTATTATTTTCTGAATCAAATGACATCTTCCTTTTCTTGTTTTGAAAATCAAACCTCAGACTTTTGTTTTATATTGTAGCCATAAATAGCCATGATAAATGTTCTGTGTAGCTTGTTTTGAAGGTATATTTTGTACAGATGTCACTACCCAATGCAGCTGTACTAAACAGAAAACAATACCAGATTTATAAAGGAAATACAAATTAAGTTACTTTGTGTGGGAGCTCAATAACTCCATCACCATGTTCAATAAATCGCCGCTTTGAGCGTCTGCCCAGGTATCCTGTGGGGTTCAGGTGCCTTTTGGTTCATACAGCAGGTCCACTTCATTCAAGGTTTGGCATAGCATTTGGGTCAGTCGACGTGAGGATCAGGCTTTTGCTCTGCAACTTTCCCATGAATGTGTCCCAACACACCGTGAATACATCTCTAAAGACAAGGAGGGGATATTTGTCAAACACATTAAAATACCGATCCAAAGACTTCAGCAGTAACGATACTGGCAATCGGCATGTTCAGACACCTGGCCCTCGGGCATGAACACAAACCTCCACGCTTGGCTGGATCCATGTTTTAAGCTCTGGTTTCACTTGTTGGCATTCTAATCCAGCACAGGAAGTCTATCCTTACTTTCATCTCCACGGAAACTAAAGGATCACAACTGCCAATAAAAGATGAGACAAGAACCAACCGGTTTCATTTAGGTGAGGGGTCCAGTCATTCATTCTTCTGATATGGTACACGACTAGGCTTACAGCTGCATTCAATGGTATATTTATTCTTTAGTTTTGTCTTATTGAAGACCACAATACAGAAAACTGGAATGTGCAAAAATATTATGTATATGGAAGAGAGAGTAGGGCAGGGGAGAGAATTGGGGGGGTGGGGGGGGGGGTGGCGTGTTGTATCAGAAAATATGCTAATTAGTAAGGGGAGCAAAGACCTTAGAAGAGATTTCATTTACATAATTCTCCTGACTCCTCTATCCAGAGTCGTGACTGTTGGAGAAACAGTGAAGGGTGCACTGGGTTGTAGAGCCTCCTCTTACCTTCCCCGAGCAGAGCAAGGTCTGTCAGTGAGGTTTAGGTTAATTCCCCACAAGCGTGGGCGGGCACTTATAGATCCGATATACGGAGTACGGGTCTGTAAGATATTAATTATTTTTACTGCACAAGAGAAAATTTGTGGTGAAGATTATCATCATAAAATTTGCCAAATCAAAACGATAATCTATTCACCTAAATGTAAGTACGCTCCTGAGAGCAGATCATGTTGAGTTCTTGGGTTTGTTGCTGCTAGAGTAAATTTAGTCTTCCGTCGTACCGCAGCCGTACTTTTTTAATGGGCGAGGGCGTATTAATGCCTTATATTGTCCTGCATTATCGCTAATTTTTACACAGCAATGAGCACTGGATGATTGTACACAATATTAAATTAGGTCAATCCACAATTACCCTGGTTTTTTTTATTTTTTTTTATTAGTAATCGCCAACTAATTTTCTTATTTCCTCCTGTGCCTGGGAGGCTGGTAGTGGACGCTCGTTAGCGACGACCCGGGAAAACCTCTGCCAATGTAATCCACCCAGCCTGGGCATCACAACAGCAATTGGCCACCTTGGCCAACACAAACGGCTAATGACATGAACACACTTGGTGGGGTGGGGGGGGGTCTGAGATTTTGTTATGAAACGTGTGAACTACAAAGAAGAATCAGACTCCACATAACGCTTATCAAGTACCAGCTTGTTCAATGATACGAGTAGCGCATACATTCAGGCTTAGAATCCAACCAGGGAACCAACCCTGGCCCAAACAATACGTTTTGCATTCCGTTAAGTATGTGCAAAATGGAAAACAATACATTTATTGTCAAAGTGGACGGATTTACAAATCCGTTAGAGTGCGATGTGGGAGCCAAAATGATCCATTTTGAATCCAGCTCTTTATTCGCAGGTTGCTCCCAGCTTCATTGGCCCCTGCAGGCTGTTCAGTTGACTGAAATGCCTCTCCTTCAATCAGCGCTGAACCTGCAGAGAATTAAAGAGGCGGGTGGCTCGAAGGCATTTCTTCACCCTCTCCACCCTCTGTGGTGGTGGGAGTCACAGCGACAAGTTGAGATGCATTAGCACAATTGGGCGGTTCCAGGACGGGGATATGCGTTTTTTTTTTTTTTTTAACTTTAATACGTTAATGCTGTGGCCTTTTAACACAACGTCCAGTCCTGTACAGGGATCCCAGAAATCTGCCCAAAGACGACCGGTGTCCCTTTATCGACTGTGATGGTTAACGGCCTGTCAAGTTAGACGGCACAAACGCAGAGCCGTTACATTGTGTGCCTTTAGCTAGCACTCGCATAAAGACCGATTTACAGCAGGAGCAAACCTTCAAATGACAAGGTAAACTAAACATATACACAGCATGAAGAAACCATTCTCTAACAAAAAAAAAAAAAAAACACTTTAGTACGCACTTTCCAAAAGGTAAATCTTAATTTGATCAAGTTTTCAATGATGTCCTTAATCACGTGTAAACGGTGAACGTAGATTCTTGCAACCAAGAGAGACTGACAGCACTCCAAATCTAACCTAAATTTTTGCGCTGACGGTTTGGATAAAGATGTCTAAACACTGACCTCTGGTGGCAAGACAGAATCCACGGTCACTACTTCGATTACAAAACTGAATTACACTCGCTGTCATTTTATATTCTCTATAAAAGGTGACATTTATACCCGCACATTCAAAAGGAACTAGGCATTATAAATATGCTTTAGATTGACACAAGTTTATGCAGTTCAAGGATGTTTAACATTTAAGCAAACCTACTAAATCAAATATAACCCCATACAATTAGAAAAATCAATCCAAAGTGAGCTTTAAAATGTGTTTGGGGGGGAAAAATAGGAACTTTGTTAGGTCATTGTGTGGTGAAATGACAACATTGAACAAACTTAACAGCAATTGGCCAGAGTGAAGTAAGATTCTTTATTAAGGGGATTACTTAGCTCAGACTCAAATACAAAAGGAGAAAGCACTTCAAGAGTTCATTAAACACCATCCAAGTTGAGTTATAAAACAAATGTTCCTTCAACCGCCTGCTCCCTAAACAGACCGACAAATTCCTGCACGTCAATCGTATCGAGTCAGCGGTCACGAAACCTTTATCAAGATTTTGTAGTTTCAATACTGTCCAAGTATCCACTGATTTACCAGGGCCGTGGGATACAAAGATGACCACACAAACAGATCACACCTCCTATTATCCAACAATTAGCAGTCTGTAAGGAAGTTGTGAAATGCCCTTTTCAATACCAGGCTAGGGCCATGCAGTATAAATTTTGGTCCTCACGTGCAGTTTGTCCTACAGAATGGACAGTTTCCTAAGGATTCACAATTAATACATCAGATCTGGGACATGGCATTTCACCATGACAACAGGGGAACGCTTTGCAAAGGAGGTTCAGCCCAGTGGTGCCAAATTTCAAACTGAAGTCGGAACAGTTAAGCCACACATTTATCCCTTACTAATCAGGCAATAAACGTCATTAGGCAAGTGTTGCATGGATTCCTTCCAATACAGAGAGCAAAACTATTGACCAATCTCATTGTACACGCCTTGTAGAGAATGTGGCCTTAACCTCCCAGGACTTCAGACAAGTGTCAATCCACAGTCCAGCTTCCCTAAACACAGGAAGACAATTTTGTTGCAATTAGAATAAACTGTCCATAAGGAATTTGGCTGACATTTTAAAACAATTCTTGTAATTCCTTTACAATCATACATCATGGGCAAGTCCTTGCCAGAAATCACATTTACACAGAAACCTGGCAATATCTTGCAAATAACTCCTATACAACGTCAACATGTTGCCCTATTAAATCAGCCTCAGTGTACCAAAAGTCAACAGCTGTTCAGACAGGGATAACTTTAAATCATCATCGGCTATTGGCAACGCATAAGGAATCTTAATTTCTTAAAAATTGATTACCTTTGACGACTGCCAATCAAGAATTGTTTCCCTGGAGTCCAAACACCTTGAACATCACGGAGGTTCTTCAGAGTATCTGGGGAACACAATAGTTTGATTAGACTGAGCCCTTCCTAACCGGAAGTCTTTATATTTCCCATGTAATCACTTAAGTTGCCAGTTGGGGGAGCCGTATTCACCTACCCTGGATATCCAGAATTCCGGTTGCAATCTGCACGCCAACTGGCTGAAATCATTTCAGGAAAAAAAAAAGTCAGGCCACGTGTACGGCTTAAAACCGCACAATAACTCAACACTGTTAAGTAAACGCTGCACAACAGCCCAACCCTTCATACACATTTTAAATCAGACTTACTAAGGTAAAACATGGCGTTCAACGGAGCCGTCAGAGTTAATCAGTTTCAACAGTCAGTTTTTTCAGACAGGGATAACTAGCTCATCACTGGCTCAAACGCAGGACAGAACAGACATCGAGTGATTTTATTTTATTGGCCAGGTACAGAGTACACACGCACACACAAGCTCTTTCAATCTTGAGTAGGTTCAAGTCATTACTTGGAATAATTAAATTCGCTGCAAATTAAAAAAAGCTTCCCCACACCAGTCCAAGCTAACGTCAGTAAGCTGACATTAGCAAACTGGCGAGCACATTTGGGTCAATTACTGCAGCTCGTGTCCACTCCAATAAGCGTAATCACTTTGGTAATTACTACATAGATTTAACATGATGAATGTAGCTACATATTAAGGGAAAGGTGGAATTACTTTCAATAGCTAACCACTAGAAAACAAACTAGCCAATATTTCGAATCACGAGGTTTCGTTTAATGATTAAATAAAGCTTACCTTTCAAGGCGGCTTCTTAAGACATGCGGAATTCACCATCAGATACATTTTTTTCACAAGTGAGCCGAAACACATGGTCCACGAAAAATAATAGGCACTACCACCTCGCGTGTTAAACTCTTCTGAAAGGACTGTTCTAGAGCCTTGCTTGCATTTTATAGCTGCGGTAAAAGCAGCGCCTAAACGTAAAAATATACCCAGCGTCCAATTTGCTTTTACGTCACCGCCATACGTTCCCATCATGCATCAGTTAGACCGGCCAATCGGGTATCTACTTCTGCAGAGGCCCTTTTTTTAAGTAGGCTTTTCAGAAACATTAAGTTTAGCCAGTTTAGCACTTCAAGCTAAGTTAATACCATTTTGTTTTATTAAAAGTTTCAAGAGTTTTGAGGCAACCCCCCCGTAAAAGCGCTATACAAAAATAAAGATTTATTTTAACAAAACAATATGCCGTGAAGGCCGACACGCGCTCGGAGTAGGTTGCCACACGAAAACACGTGCTGTTTATAGTAGTGCTGTATCGTAATGGAAAATGTATTGCAAATTGCACCGTTACAGCAGCACTGCAAAAACTGTACGAATGTACATATACAAGAATTCCCACAATAGCCAAAAAAACAAACATACATAATTCAATATGAACGATACATATGGATGTGAATAAAACTATATGTTTACTGCATTCACCAGTTACGGAGTAGCTCCGCTTTCATGTCTGACCTCGGATTCTACACTCCGAGCGATAGCAGCAAACCTACCGTTCAGCTATAGTGCCCAGATACAGAAGCAGATGACGAATTGCTTTCATGTCACGCAGACAACCTATTGAGGTTTTCTGTGATATATTACCATAGCCAGCAGCGGTCTCCTTTACAACAACCTCTAACTTTGTTGTTTAATTATTTATGTTCAATTGTATTCCTTAACTATCATCAATATTCTTGCGTTCTTCATCCTAGGATGCAATTTATATTGTTTGTTTTTCCCCCAGAGTTGTGACAAGAGGAGCTGGTTACACAGCTGCAGTTCTTCTATACCAGGGCCCGGAACCTTATTACCTGGAAAGTGCCAAACAAACAAATAGACAGCGAAGTTTACACTCGTGTATTTAAAAAAATTGCTATTTTTTATGTAATAACGGCAGTATTGACTGAGCACAGGTAGTAACTCTGGTAGGTACAAATAACACCAGTAGGTGGCAATAATGCTGCATTGTTCCCATTCTGTGACACCCAAGCCAACCGTAGGCTTCTCCACACTACTAAATAAAAAACGTTATATGGGCGGTATAGCCGTGCTAGAAAGCAGCACCAAGACACCACAACAGTTGAGAAAAGGCATCATAAACAAGTGATTTACAATAACTGCATTGCACCCTGTAGCACGCCAGGGCATGCCCGGTGAGAGGGCGAGACAGAAAGAAAAATGTTCCAGACCCAGTTCTATACGGATCTACAAGCCAGGAGATGGCCATTGTGTGATACAGTGCCCGCCACACTTTGGAGACTGTCAAACCCGGAGTCCTACAGAGGGGTAGTTTAGAAGTTTAACGACTTCCAAATCCTCAATATGGACACATCTGCCTGTACTACCTCATCGCCATGCACACAAGATTTCCTGGTCCACAGATCAGGCCTCGGGGTGATTAGAATCCTGGTATCTACGACAATAGACAGCTCTGTCAACCTCAGGGGTTCCCCCCTCACCTGGTCCTGTTTTAGAGGCATCTAATCAAGTGTTGAGGAGCTGTTCTTTAGACAGGCTAGTGTGTCTTCATCCCTCCTCTCGCTGCATTGCTATAGACTTGCAGTGTGTACAAAACTTTAAACTACAGACGTGCAACACACTGCATGAGCCTCATATTTCTCCCGGAAAGACAGTGTGGCATCCACAAGTCTCCTCTTTCTTTCACCACCAACTATTTTTGATGGGTGTTGCTGTGTGGGCATGGGGAATCTCAGTTGGGTGCAGGAATAGAGCATGGTATTTAGTCTGGTGGCGGCTGTGATTGTATCGGTGTTGGGTCTGTGGTTTCCGAATCCAGTGGTGCACCCACTGTCTTGGACAGGAGACGGCGAAGTGGCTGGAGGGGAATTAAGACAGAACTATACAAGACATGCACATCTGACATATTTACAGTTACTGGTTCTAAACGATGCATGCACAATTTATACTTACACACGTCAATCGGTGGAATTGCATGCCGCATTGTAGTTCAAGTATGCATTATTAAAACATTGTAACAAACGTAACATCATAGTTGTAAAGCCACAAGTAGTATGTAGAATGGAATAACATTAAACACCTACATGTAGACACGTTAGACATACACACCTCAAAGTATTTCCAGGGGCTTTGGGGAATTTGGGAATGCGTGTGTTATCTGTTGTAAGATCTGGCTGCAGTCACGTAGTTGGCAAACTCAGGTAGGGTATGCAGATAAGTTCTGTGCCATTGGAAGTAGAACCGTCAAACAAACAAATCCCCCAAATTAGCTAATCTTATGCAAAATTGGAATTTTTAAGTGACTTCAGAAGGCCATTTGACATTCGTAACGAAGCTGCTGTGAGTGTGCGAGATTAAGGCCTATATGTGGCTAGGTCGCTGTTTTAAGTAACACAAGATTCACATCCACGTTGCATGGTATAGGACTGTTGGAAAGCTTGTTTGTGGCAATGTAGCATGCTCAGTAATTAAGGAGCGATTTATCAATACGATTTCTGCAATTTTTTTTCTTTTAAAGATGCATGTGTGAATACAGTGATATTTACCAAGCAATTGTTACAGTTGTTCCAGTAAAAATGTAGCAGTGTCACTGTTTCGCCGAAAGTTGTTAAATCGGAACCATTGGTAGTCAACCAGGACAAGGGCGTTTTCTAGCAAATAAATAAAAATAAAATCCACTACGAACTGCAGCATCTTCCACTCCCAGTTATTGGTTAAAGGGGTAGACCGCATAGCAACATATTTTCCACTGGAATGCTTGTCAAAGAAACTTTCTAACACGACGGCGGTCCTAGCACTCTACCCGTTTTGAGCTACCCGTGGTATTCAGTTGGGTCACGGGCTAAACTGGGAAGACTTTCAGAAGAAAATAAACCGACAAAACATTCAGAAATGTTTGAATAGTTTAAATAAATTAATTGTTTTTTTTTCTGAAGTTTTTTCATGTTTCCGTATAGAGAGGTGGCGCATACAACCATTGTATGAATAATACTGAACATGCATTTTTTACATCGTTTTTTACAACCGCAAGAAAAATAAGTTAACATTTAAATTGCATTGTGACATAACAGAAATTCTGCTGTGCACGACCAAGCAAAAAAAAATATCCATATATAGCCCACGGCAGATAAAATGAATCCTGTCACAACTTCCCGCTTCGTTTTTGCGTCAAGCCTCAATTGTTTTAAAGGTTGTCAGCATTTTTATGACACATCAATACAGTAAATGTCTTTGGTATTCAGTCAGGAAGTAAAATTGAAAATAATTCCGCATATAAATAAACACATTTTTCTGATATTCTTGTTCAAGTGTACGTTGATTTAAAGTTTTGACGTGTGAATTCACAACGTTTCTTATTTAATTATCACTTGCCCATGAACTAGCCTTCGTGCACGCGTGCCCTGTCATCTCCGCTTCAAGCACTAGGGAGCGACGTGAGATCTCACTTAACAGCACGAAGAACTGCTGAGGTCAAATGACCAGGAACATTTAACAAAAATTCCTACTGCAGTCGAAACTGTCAAGCGGGCAGACGCAGTCTCTCGCTCTGCTGGTTCCTGAACGCGTGGTGTATGTTGCACCATCCTCCGGCGCCGGTCTGCGGATTGCGCCGCATTCTTCAATTTGAACAAAATGGATCAAAATAAAATTGAGCCCGATCCATCCCATCACAGAGACATCGCCCAGGTTCTGTTGTACGGCGAATTCTCGGCTGTAGCCAACAGAAAGGTCAGGTATGCCGTGAGCTTGACGGAAACAGAGCTCACTATTCAAAAGATCATATCGACACCCGCCGGTCGGAGCAAGGTGGTATTCAACTTGAGAGACTGTGTTGGAAGCCGAACTTTCAAAGGAGAAGACAACACGGATGTGGGAGCTTATTTTTCGGCGTATTTCTACCCTTTTAAGAGAAGATGGATGAATTCCGGTATGACCCGTCAAAGGATCGAACAGTCTTTTCGGGTAGAACTGGTCCAGGACTCTCATGCGAACCTTGAGGAGGCCGAGCGATGGGCTTGTGCGATTAACGAGGGATCTATCCGCCAGCTACCGCACAGGGAAGGTGAGTAAGCCAAGGTTTTCTGAAATACAATTTACTTTTAAATTATGAACCAATAGCGGTACCATTTGTTCTTATTTATCCAGAAAACCATATATAATCATTGTTTTACATTACAAGAAGGTATTGTAACCTTACTTTTCCTAGTTCATAGTTTCGGAAGTTCACTAGCGAAGGACGGTCTACTGTAATACATATTCGGAATCGGGTCAATTATAAGCAAGTTTAATTACGGAATTATATTTAAAGCAATTACATGTCGTAACCTTATATAGCCTAACGCCAACATGCAGATGATTTTTTATCGTCAAAACGAATTGTATTAATTCGTTTGTAAAAGTTAGTTTAAAACGAATATTGGTATATCTTAATTGCTTCAGGGAAAACAGTTCTCAGTTATTTGACCACAACCACGTCGCACATCTTCTTTAACAGAGAAAACACATCGCCGACTTCTGATATATGTAAAACATTTAATCAAAGCAGCGGCAATACATCGGCGGTTTCGACCGAACGCCGTTCTCGAATGTTTTCGTAGCGCCTTTAGCCAATTTCACCTTCACAGCACGCATCCTTGTCAGCGGTTTTGTCGCTTTGTTATTATACACTCTAAAATTTTCTTTAAATTTTCTGCTTCGCCTATCGAACCACAGCGCCGATTAGTTTTCTGCAGTATCGCCTCTTACACAACCCAAACCGGTTTCACTTGCTTCAAAAAACAACAACCTGTGATCAGCGGCTTGCATTAACCTTTGCAAGAAGAAAAGCATTGATCCTAATGAGGAAGAATTTCCAACACATTTATAATCAAACTTCTCCATCACCATGACTGATCTGATTTTGCAATTAAAAAAAACAAAAAAAACATTTGTAAACCAGTGGTTTCCAATTCCGACCCTCCCTTCTGCTGGTTTTTGTTCAACTTTTTGTTAACATATTCAACTGTTTAAGAGCTGAAAGCAATGGCAAAGGTCTTTAAAGTAGCTGTTTAAAATAATAATCTATTAGTTTAATGATGTGCTCATTTAATTAAGAGATTAGTTGGAGGCAAAAGCTACAAACACTCCTATGGTAGGGGTGTAAAATCCAGTCCTCGAGGGCCGCAGGGTCTGCCGATTTTTGCTCTGCCTCCCCCCCAGTAATTGTTTCACTGGAGTCATTATTTAGATTGTAAATGATCTCACCTGGCAAAGTTTCCACTTCCAGGTGTAAATGCTTAATGCTAACTGAGAGGTTGCCTGGAAAAGCTCACGAGGACTGGAGTTTGACGTTTCTGGGCCCTGAAAACGGCACGTTGGATGTGCTGAGCCACTCCACTCCACTCCACTCCACTCCACTCCACTCCACTCCACTCCACTCCACTCCACTCGGGTATCGGTATTGGTGTCGGTATCGGTTTGCAGCAGTGGAAGCTTGGGAGGCTGACCTGCATGGCTGTCTGGATGCCGCCACACATTATCCCTCCACAAAGTGGAGGAAGAAGGTTGAATCTGGAGGGTTAGCCAGTCACATGTCTGACAAGGGGATTTTACAAAAACAATTTAAAAAGGCTGCATGTTTATGCTTCTTCGTCACTGTTTTGATCCTGAGCCTTTGCTAAGGTGGCGCGGTGATCTAGCTGCCTGTAGCACGGGAAGTCGGGTTCAAATAATGAAGTACCCCAAGACACTCAAACCCCCGCTCAAGCTGCGCGGATGACCGGTGCCGTTGCACACTTGAATCGGTTTTCGGGAGTATGTCATTGACGATTATCCGGGCTGGTGTGGAATTTCACATGCTCTGGGACGCCACGGATTCAGCTGCTGCGTTGCCACCAGGTGTCCACGGCAACCGAGGGAGAGCTCAGTGCCGATTGGTTCCTCGGGGAGGGAAGTGGCTTGTATTTTTCCGGAGCCAGCTGGGGTTCGATTACGCCTCACTTTCGTCCCAACAGATTACAACCTCTCCAAGAGGCTCTCAAAGCGTTACTCAAAAGGGGCCAAACTAATCTTCATCTAGTTGCTGCGTTCATTCAAATGTTCATTTGAACTTTTATCTCCTATGAGCTGGTGAGGCAGCCGGACACAGGCTGAGCTATTTAATTCCTTAGACATTTCTTGCACTGCATACAAAGTGGGAGATTAGGGACTTATCTCACGGGCCTATCGAATTTATTGCGAAGTGCCTTATCCGGCACCTGGGTGATTCGGAGGCCCGGGGCACGCATAATCCGCACATTAACAGCGTGAAATCTTTGAAGTTGAGTGGCGTTGGAAAGTAAATGGTGAGGGTCTCTCACAAACAGTCATTAGGCGGTCACTGACTAATTTATAACCTTAGGTGGTTTCAGTGTTCAGGTTCTGCGGGGCAGTCGCGGAGAGAACGCGTTAAATTTCAAATCGGGAGCGACGAATGAAGCCATCGGGCGGAGTGCAATGCATTGACACGTTCTGACATCCTGGGGCGGGATGCTTTTAATGCCTGGGGGTTCAGTGTGGGGAATCGTCGCCCCTTTGGTTTCCACTGTCTAAGCAGATACAAATCTGCAAGGAGCCGTCTCGGTGGCCGTCATGCATTTTTAAATCCACTTCCAAAAAAACGTCTTTATCGGATAAAGCTGCCGTTTCGCTTCTAAATCTGCGTTGGTTATTAAGGGTGCTGGGGAGTGTAGCTCAAGTCTTGTTAAAAATGGAAATAAAAAGTACAGCACTTTTCTCAAAACGGACTCTTTATGCAAGGGTGGCTTTTTTTTTAAAGCATGTGGCCATAACTTCCTGTTTTTTAAATTTTTTTTTTATAAAAGTGTGTAAGTTCTGTTCATTAAGCAAATTAGCCTACTATCAACTGCGGATACCCACACATGAGTAGTGGCACTGTTATTTAACTTAATGGAAAAAGTAAAGCCTTAGACATTTGGTCTGAGAAGGGTGCGTTTGTGACCGGAGTGGGAGTGAGTCTGGACTTTTTGCACACTTTTTATGCTGTTCTGTGCAGCTTTTATAAACAGATGCAACAGATCATTTTCTTTGGGATGGTTTCACAAATAATGCTTGAGTTGGGATGGGTGTGGTCACGGTTCACCTTCACCTGTTCTGTTACTTCACGCGAATGGTTCCTTTGACATACCGGAGTGTAGGCAATTGTTGCTAAATGACCGTTTCCTGCGTTCGACTAGGCGGGCTTCGTCTGAATCCTCACCGCCGGCCGCTTGGAGAACTGCGCTGTGTTTTATATAGTGTGGCCCCTCTGGTCCCTCCGGTTGTGGTCTTCCTGTAAATCCGCCGTTTGGTTTGATTGATTTATTTATACTCCTCCGTGCACAACTGACAAGTTACCCAGAAGGCTTTTGGTTTGTGAAGATCTGCGGCTGACTTCAGCCCCAGGGCTGAACCTGTGACTGCGCGACGCCCTTGCTGGTGGCGACCGCTGTTTCCGAAAACAGCGCTCTGCGAAGACGCCTTCAGGGAGAACATCCCTGTTTGCCTGTGCGCCCAAACCTCGCCGTTACAATGTTAGCAAACTTCTGCTGTCTCAAAACAGTGTGGCACAAGCGCACACAAAAAACTTTCTCGTCATCTAACGCACTGCTTACGTTCGGCGATATTTGTGGTACTCACGGACACTGCTTGTGTCGTCACGGACACCGGCAGATTGCAGCCCATGATGGGCAGAAGAAGCCAACGAGGCTAGTGAATACTTTTATTATTCGGTTTCCCATAGTGTTCTAATCAGCCAGGCCAGGCCCCCCGTTTTTCTGACTGAGTAGAGACCGCTCCCGAGACGGGAGAGACTGGGGCGTCTTCTCTCCTGTGGCGCCCCAGCCTAGGGTGACCTCTGGGATCCGCATTCTGGCTACCACACCCTCTGGAGATATCCTCACGCCGCTGCCAATGAACAGCGCCCAGTCCTTGGCACAGAGGGGCCCTTGTGTATGACGAAACTAAACCAGACAGCGACGATGTCACATCTGAAGCGCGACTTCCACAAATGGCTTCGAACCGTGAATAAATAAATCAAAATTTGTCTCCGAGTGTTTACATTGATTGCGTAGTGAAATATTTAATGGCAAGCTGAGCGCTAGTTTGTCCCTTGTTGAAAGGAATATGATGTGCTTTGACCTAGAACATTTGGATCCGGGTTTCTATGGCCGTCATATAAAAGCTATCTATTATATAGGCAAGGCGGCTTTAATGGTCTTTGATCTGTTAACACCTGAAATTAATTCTGGCCAGACTACGATAAGATACGACCCATCATTTCTAATAAATCAAGTTACGTAACCACCATTCAAAGGTCAACCGTGGGAGATCAGTTCAGTCACACGCCCTCTTTGGCGTTGGAGGGAAGTGGTTGAAAGAACTGTTATTTAATGTCACCCGTTACACAATGTTATTTACAACCACCCCGTTACGCATTGTTATTTACCGCCACCCGTTACACATTGTCTCATCGTCCCTCTCATGCTTTTATACCCAGGAAAGTCAGGCAGATCCACGTGATGCGAGGAAACCCCACCCACCTCTGTCCTGGGGAGCGGCAGTGTTGGGCGGAGGGACGCGTCAGACATAACCGTGGTGGCCTAAACGCCCGTGCCAAAGTCCCCGACGCCCCGCCCCTCGTGTTCACGCCACAGCTCCCCCACCCGCAAACTTCTCGACAGTACGGCGACTCTGAAAATCGCCTGTCAGTCTGGCGGGGACAAGGGGGAGCGAGGTGCGGGTTGCATTGATTGATGAGGGCGTAATGGATATGTGTGCCGTAAACCCCGCACGCGCAGGCCTGCGGTGACGGGAAAAGCCATTAACGCAGTGGAAGGCTCTGACCTGAAAACCTGGTTAATAAATAAACAACCGCCGTTTGTAGCGCTGGAGCTGAAATCCCTCCATGGATACTGTGAATTCCATCCCCTTCGTCTGCCTTTTGTTTTTTTGAATGTTAGTTAATGGTAATGTGGCTGCAGAGGAGTGGTAATAATACATGTGGATGTCGTTTAGCCCCATTTAGCAAAAGTAGGGGTGACTTCCCTCTGTTTTCCTGTTCCTGCCATTCTGCCTGAAGAAACTGGGACATTGTGTAAAAATATAGCAAATATAACACACTTTATTTAAAAAACATACTGTTAATGTTTAAAAAACATTAACGTTTTTGATGCGAATTTCAAGAATATCGCTGTTCAGTTAGCTGCCCTGTATACAGAAGCCCCCATTATAGCTGTCGGGACAGCTGTGGACTTGTACAGTGACTTGTACAGACTTGTAGTGTACAGTGTAATCATGGGGTCGTACGCCACTCTGCGTCTGAACTGACTACTCTCGGCCCTCTAAGGTCGAGGATCGCAGATCGGTGATCACCTCCCACGTGTTTCTGCGCAGTTTGAGGCGAGGCTCTGGTCTGAAACTGACGACTCTCGGCCCTCTAAGGTCGAGGATCGCAGATTGGTGATCACCTCCCACGTGTTTCTGCGCATTTTGAGGCGAGGATCTGGACTGGCTGAATGAACACAGTGTGTAGTCTACCTCTGAGTCTAACAGTTAGTCAGCCTTGGGAGGGGCATAACATTCCAGCATTTGCACATTCCAAGGTATCGACGCTTGTATCTTGTCCGGCTAGATAGTCATATTTCCATATGGATGAAGACTTTTAAGTTAAAATAAATAAAAAGGGTGGTCCCTTGCAAAGACGGCGTAGGTTTTGCCAAGTAGATATAACGCCCTAATACAGCTCGGTGTATTACACAAGGTTTCACATGAATAACTAAGCGTAAAGTAAATACGGTGAATGAATGACGTTAGACTGGTCTGTGGAAGTAAAACGCACACAAAGGGGTAAACCGGTCCTGCGCCTGTGGAATGAGGAAGGGTAGAGAGCACCTGAAGATTTAAGGGGATACGGAAAGAAGACCAGTTTAGCTCTGTTTTCCGGACTGCAGTTTACGCTTTAATTGCTAAGCAGATTTTATCCAAATCTACTTACGCAGCTTACAAATTCTACATTCATCCAATTATACTTCTGCTGGATAGTTCACTGAAGCAAGTACCTTGCTCAAGGCTGCGACGGCTGGAGTGGGACTTGAACCGGCAACATTTCAGGTACAAGCCTGTCACTTAACCACTAAACCACATTGAACTGTAATGTTTCGTTTGGCTTCCCCTTCAGTTGGTAGTTCTAATGCTTTCACAGTTCATGCCAGCATGGTGCTAAACGTATGGTTTTGAATTGCTAACAATGCATTCTTCCCATTTAACCCCCCCTCCCCTTTTCTGTCCTTCAGGCATGTTGTACAGTGAGGTACGGCGGCCCTGCAGGGTCATGCTGCTCCTGAACCCTCTCAGCGGCAAGGGCCAGGCCCTCGGCCTCTTCACTGGGCATGTGCAGAACATGCTGACCGAGGCTGGAGTTCCACACACACTGGTCATCACAGGTCGGTATCTCAACCTCCCTTTACACCTTCAGTTTGCCCATCAGTCCTCTCTCCTCTTTTCAACTGCCCTTTCTGATTGGTGTATTAACTGCCACCTGCCGCCCCCTGCCCTCACATGGCTTGTCCACATGGCTAGGTTTCACCCACGGTTCAGTAAAATTTGTTTTATCTACTGCTGTGTTCTGCTGTGTATTCCTTCAAGCCATGTAAAGGTTTCTCCTTTTTATGAAGTTAATGGCAAGATTCTGGACAGTGCTCTATTTATAGCATGTGAAAGACTGTGTGCCAGCGATAAAGATGGCCGGTTATTGGCTTTGGATAGTCCAGTCAGGTGCCTACACCATCCTACGCTGGTCCACACACTTTGTCCTTCCCTATGTCCCCTCAACGTCAGGTCACATCACTGTCAAGGTCTTTATTACATACCGTTTAAGAATAGACCTTTCTGTTGGGGCACGAAAACTTTACTGAACGTTAAAGCGATAGCCTTGAGAAGATCAAACGTTTAAATGTTCTGTTGCTCGGGAGACGCATTGTTGACTACGGTTGTGAGATTCTTGGAGGCCTTTGTGTTGACATCTCCTCAGCTCTGAGACGCTGGGAGGAAGAGGAGAGAAGATGCTGTCAGCCGGCTGCTTGTAATTAGAACGGAAGGCCTTAATAAACCGCTGTGGTGGCGCCTATTTAAACATGGTTACCATGCACACTTCCAAACAGCATTGAGGCAGTGGCCCCTATTTATACCTGATTTCCGCAGTAATGAACCGAAGGATCAGCTCTTTCTGCGGAGTGAAAGGAGCACCCTGTGCAGCGGCGATAGTAGCGGATTGAGTCCAACGTGAGATATTTATGTTTTGGGACGAGACCTCGATCACCTGTGAATTGCGCTCATATATTTCTGGCTGGAAAATTACCTAAAGCACCGAGCGGCCTGTGATTGGATTAGTGCTGGATGTGAAAAAGGGGCAGGGGAGCGCAGTGGGTACCCCAAGCCAATCGGGGCTGCAGCCAGACCACGTGGCCTCAAATTTAACTGAAATAAACCCCATGGTACGCATCTTCTCTCTCGCTAACCTTTACTCCTTACTCGCGGACGGGACTGTTGGACCACCCCTTTGCGCTGGGGCATGCGACGTGGCTAGACTGATAAGGGAAAGCTGATGCACTTGCTTGTCTTATCAGCGCAGAGTTAAACGCTGGTAACCCGATCCCTCCCAGATGACTTCCTCCCGGGACTGGGGAACAGCTTCTTTTGCAATACGCATGCCGGCGATCAC
>JAOYSI010070536.1:0-22236 GCA_025775065.1 Hiodon alosoides
TTGCTGAGCTCATTTGTTTTGGTTTCTTTGTATGTATGGATTACTTGGGTTGTTACCAACATCTGGTGAAAATTTCAATAGCACCTTTGGAAATATATTTACTGAGAAAAATGGTGACGTGTTCAATATTTATTTCACCCGCTGTATAACACTGTATGGAACAATCTGGCAAAATATAGAAACTTCCCCCAAAGACTCAATTATGGATTTCAATGAATAACTAAAGATGATAAACTGAATAATTGGCAATATCTCCACATAGAACACTTGGTTAATTGTGGGTTCGGTAACAGACTTGCTATAAACATATCCATTCATGTGATTGGTTGTGGTTGCATAGATGATGGTAGAAGAGATTTTTTCCATCAAATGAAAATTCCATGAAAGAGTAATAGTTTCGCATCTTGACTGACCGAGGTTATCGTCAAGGGAAGACAGGGTTGCTCTTTTCAACATACATTATTCACTCACTGTGATTTATTTGCAAATGAATCAATTTTATCAAGTGATAATTATATTCCATTTATTCCTCGGTAGACCCCTTTATGTAGAGCAGTGGAACCTGATCTTTAAGAGCTGTAGTGTTTGTGGGTTTTTGTTTTATTATTAATTATTTAATTCAATTAAAATTTGATTTGAAATTATTTCTCTTGATGTTTTCAGGTGCTAATAAACTGCTAATGAAAAGTGCTCTTTTAATAAACTGCTCAAAAACCAGCTGAGACTATAGCACTAGAGGACCAGGGTTCTCTACCCATCATCTGCAGCCTCTCACAATGGAACACTTAAGCTGGTTTGTTAGTTGAGAAATGAATATCAACAACCATGCATGGTCTGGATGAAACAGCACTCCTGTTCCTTTCCACTCCCAGTAACACATTTTATTTACAACTTTCTCTTATGTACATCATTTAAATAAGATTGTGCTTAAGATGTCTGGGCCATGGTGACTCGCTCTTCTGCTCCGAATACCCTCTAGGTAATGATTCAGGAATACCATAGAAAAAACATTTACATAAACATGACATTTGAGTAATAATATTTCAGATAAACAGGGGAACTAAACGATAAAAAGGGATCATTGCAATGCATTGTGGTATGTGACTAAGATTATGTGTTGTCCAATTTATTTATAGTTTTTCACATTTGCATAAAGCTATCCTCTCTGAATTGTAATTAACATTTGATCCAAGAAGTAGTTCTTCAAACTGAATTAGTTCAATGCAGAACCACTGGCTGCAGGGTTATTGTAGTAGCAGCTATTCATAGTTATGAAGAGCAGAGTGACTCCTGTTTATTAACTATGCACGAGACATGAATGAATCGATTTCAAAAGGGAAATATGACACAGTACACAATGTTAATCCGCTTAAGAGAGTGGGCCTCGTCATTTCAGTAAAAAAAAGACTTGGTCATTATAGTAACAAAGTTTCATTTCAGTTAAAACTGGTCTCGGTCCTTTCGGTAAGAGAGTGGGACTCCTTATTTTAGTAAGATTGTGGGCCTCCTCATTTAAGTAAGAGATTGGGCCTACTCATTTTATTGAGATTGCACAGCCGTTGTTTATGAGGCTCACTTTAGTAACCAGTAGAGGGCGCTGCCAGCGAACAACCTTTCAAGAAAGTGGTTGCGAGGGCTTTGGCGGTGTACTTCATACGTGAGCACTGTATTATCATAAAAGGGCGCTCCTTTCCTTTCGTAGGCAAAGCACGTATGCAGTCTGATTTGCATTTGTACAGATCCGTATTCGTATGCAAAATATTCAAATTTCTCCTAGTTTTCAAAATTATTTTAATTAGATTTTGCATTTATACAGACGTGCTATGAAATAAATATATGATAGATATCAAAATGTTCAGGTCATGCATTTTATTTTTATATTGTATGGCTGCTTTAGTAGTAAGATACAAACAGGCAGACTTGTAAAATTGCATACATGAGCAATAGTTATATTTGTGAATATATGCTGGATATTTAATAAATGCTGTAAACAATCTGTATAAAGTACGACTATAAAGGCACACTAAGAACAGAAAATGGTGATATCGTATCGTATGGAGATAAAACCGTGAGCAAAGGGAGCAGAAATGAGAAGAGAAATTAGTTGATTAGGTCACTGTAATATATTAATAATTTCAAACTGAAAGTCACACCAATTAATACACTGTATTGCGAAGTAAAACATTTCAGTAGTATATTTTCACCACTAGGTGTCACTGCTATTTTAAATGTGACGTTATCCCTTATCCATTCCACAAATAACACTCTGGGTTTTAAATGTCTCTGAATGCATTGCATGGACAATAAGACAAATTTATACTGAAGATGTGCCTCAACTGTCTAGCTTCGTGTTAGTGCAGACGCCTAGTGAGACTGAAGTGTCATTCTGTAGGAAATTATTAGCCGTTCTAAACTGTAGACTTTAAGTTTCTGGATTCTCTGAAATGATGTCCGGTGTTTCTATGCTGGAAAGCTCATGACATTTTATTGTAACAGCAAATTAGTTTAACCATTTAAAATCTGTTCAAATGCTTTCAACTAAATATACCCACAACATTCTATAAAGCAGAAGATATCTTGCAAAGATATTCAAATTGTTTTTACGAACTTTACTTACGAAGTAGTTTATTTTAGTAGTGAAAGCTACTATTGTTTGCTAATTTTTACTACGAGTATCGTTCTTATATTGTTGGAGATCTAAATAGAAGTACACGTGCCTTAAACAAGTCGAGTAGATAAAGCAGGAGTAATGTTGAGTGATCATTTAATTTAGTTTGATTGGTCCAAGAGGAGTATGAGAAAGACCGAGACTGCACGTGTGTGTGTGTGTGTGTGCTTGTGGGTAAGGCGGGAGGTTCTGTCACCAGCAATGGACAGTAATGGCAACAAAACAGTTGACAGTAACTGTCATTAGACAGAATTTCCCCAAATGACACTTTGAACGTGAAAGATCCCCCCAGTGCTTTCCTGCAGGGTTGTTTATTTTTGGTAAGCGTCACAGTTCTCCTTTTCATGCAGTGAGCGGTTCCAGCCATGCAAACTGTGTATTCGGTTTACTGACTGATGCTGCATTACAATAATGGGCTCTCAATGAGGAAGTTGCATAGATATAGAATTACTTGCCTGGAGGCAACTCTTTGAACTGCATTCACTGTACTCCTTCACTGGAGTGATTGATAGAGAGACAGCTTCCACCGGGTAATTATAAGATGTGGTGGGCAAGGTCAGCAGGATATCAGATCTGGTGACTCTCTATCACTGAGGTACGTGGAGAGAGTCTGAGTAGAGCGGTTAGTGTGGAGGATGCAATCAGTAATTTAGGGAGCATATGGCATGTCACCTCGCAATGCTCCTCATTGACTAATACCCTTTGAAAAGGACAGTTACTCCCCACTATGTGACAATGCTCAACTATTGCTACGGCCTTGACACGAGTGATTGTTAGCTTAGCGGTTGTGTCATTCTATGGGAATGTTCTTGGGATGAAGTTTATGGTGTTGAGAAACTAATGCTGACTAAATTAATGAAAACATTACGTAGCCTCCAAAATTACTATTGGTGTCGTGTGCCTTTCTACTGGAGACAGTGGCTTAAAAATTGAACAGTAGTGTAATTTTGTCTTTCTGTTAAAGTGCAACAGTTTGTTTAGATGAGGGCTGGCACCTGGACCTGGATAGAACCAGGACATCGAGACTGAAGGTTACCATGACAACGCCTTTATTGGACATTAGAACCAATTGAAAGCTAGGAACATGTAAAACCATTCATATCAAATCAAGAGGCCAATTTGGTTATACAAAACTTGTTTTTTATTATAACTTTTATGTTATGTAAAAGTTTTTTCAAATCTTTTTTGTCTTGTTATGTTTTTCAAACGACCTAGGTTGCCCCAGGTCACCGCCTCTTTCTTTTCGCCGTTAAACTATTCAGGCAACATCACTTGCATTATGTGTGCATGGGTGAGTGTGTGGGTGCGTGTGTGTGAGTGCGTGTGTGCGCATGCATGTGTGCGTTTATCTGTGTGTGGATGCATGCGTGTGTGTGTGTCTGTGAGTGTGTGCGAGCGTGCATGTATGTGTCTATGTTTGTGTGCTTTTGAGTCTTGACGGTCACTCTGCATTGTGGTGACTACGGGACCAGGTATACTGTTATGCCGATTCAGTGATGGTCAGGGCAAATTCACCAAGAAGTGGCCTACAAAAGAGTGGGGAATGTTTATGGAATGTGTCTAAAGCACTATGTGTACTAGGAGCATCTACAGGTTCTTCCAGCCCGCAGCATTATGCAGCCACACAACCGAATGGGAAACCAGAGAACCAGAAGCGGCCTTGCGAAGACAGCTGGAGGGGCCTGGTGCATCTAAAAAACCCATGGACCCAGAGATCCCTAAATAATAGCCTGGCCCCTGCCTCTGCTCCTTCACTATCTCCTGGCCTGTTCAGCTTAATCAGCCCCAGCCATCTTGGGGAAAAAAACAAATGACTTGCATTCACCTGGTCTTTCATTTGCTTACCTGTCGTCAGTTTTTTTTTTTTTTTTTCCATAACCTCTTGACAGGGACTCTTTCATTAAACCACCTCCACTGACTGATGTTTTTCATCGATGGGTTTGTGGGAGGTCCAAGTCTGTCCATTGGAATTATATGGCTGGAAAATTATATTTTTTTCGGTCAATGGACACTTTCCCAAATTGATGGGTAATTCAAAAATCTCAGGCTGCTAGTACAGTGATTGAGGGTCTCAGTCTACTGGTGTACTGGCTGTGGGTCTCCTGTTGTGCAAGTGGCCTACTGAGAGGGACAAAGACATCTACAGCATCAGATAAAAGTAGAGAAAGGGTACGTTTGGTATGACGCCAGATAAAATGGACTCTGAATAAGGTTTAAAAAAATATATGTTTTTAATTTTACATGATTGGATCTCAGCTTTCATACCCCAGAATGGAGGAGGCTATTCTGGCTTTGAAAGGCTGGTTGACTAACAGGAAGACTCTGGCTGTCTGAAGAGTAGCACCTCAGTTAAGCCTATATGAGTGATAAACACCTTCGACTGGAGTAGACTATTTAGTCTAAACTAATATAGGCTATAGTTACCTAGCAGTAGCATGCCTAAATGTTTTTGAAAGTTCCTGCATCAGAACATTTAACCAGCCACCCCCGAGATGGGCCCGCATCTGCCTCCATGACAACGGCGGGGGGCCGCCTGCCACTGCTGAGGGCTCCAGTCCATCCATGGTTCCCCAGGACTCAAACTCCCAAAGGGTCTCTCACTGCTTTCTTTGGGGCTGGGAGCGGGGCCAGTGGCAGTGAAAACAGTAACCATCCCGTCAGGATAACCACCATTCCATTACTGAAACCTAGGGCCCTTAAGAGTAACCAAAGCTCAACATGTACCGGCATTTTAAGCACCCACGGTTTTAAAATACCCGGGGGAAAGGTGGAGGGGGTGTCTTTGATCTCTCTCTGTCTTTAAATCCCCTCAACCGTAATACAAGCTTAAGGGCCCTTTCACACCGACCGACATCTGTCGTCCCGTCTCCCTGTTTAGGGGATGGAGGTTTGGGCCAGTAATGACCCGTGGTGGACCAGCGCTGGGCCGGGGGAGAGCTGCAGTATGTGGGAGGGGGCAGCATCACACTTCATTACGCAGACCCCGCTTCACTCCACTTCAAGGGGAACTTTGTCCCAAAAGCGAGACCCCTACCTGCTCTGGGACAAAAGGGAGATTAGGGCCACTTCTACCTAATCACCAGTTCTGTGCTGACATTTACTTTCCATGTCCGTCTCAAAGAATCAATGGGGCATGAGTCCTTCTTATACAGTCCTTGCTTTTCGACTTTTCTTCCTCTTGAAAACCAAAAACCCTTGTAGGACGTGTATGTAGGTGGTTAAATGCAGATATTTCCACAGTAAGGAGCATTTAGTATGTCATCGTGGTCAGCATGCTTAAAGGTATTATCTACTCCTTAGTTTCAATTAACAAGTAGAGCTTAACTTTAAGGTAATCTAGGTCTCCATCAATACGGAATTAATTCATTTACAAAGTTTTTAAAAAACCTGCTTATTTATAAAGTTTAAAACGGATCTACTGTTAAAATATACAAATAGATGGAGGACGCCAAGGCTCAGAATTCATGAGCAGCTGGGCAGCGTGCACAGGAGAAACATCCAGAAAGTTCTGTGCATTTGTATTTGGCATCCAGGCCTTTTTTTTATACCAGGGATGAGTTGAAAGGGTTTTTGTGACCATGGTGCGCTGCTGAGAACTGCTCCTGTGTTGAATGCACTTAAGCTGTAAAATAAACACTCAAAACTGGTATAGTCCTGTCCCCGTCTCCAACATAGGGTCTCCTAATCCCTCATTATGCTCATTATAGACTGAGGAGCAATTAATTTCCACTCGCCCGAGCTAATTAGTCCTAAATGGCTGCAGGTTTCTGAAAGGGCTGCATGCACACAGATGTTTTATTGTCACAACACCCTGCAACAACAAGGTCCGCTTAAACCAGCACGGGCCGGCGGTATGAATCCACCAGGCTCCTTCTTTTTTAACAGCCTGAGCAATGTGATTTCAGCTTGAGACAGAAACAGAAGAGGTCACTCTAGTACGGATTTTTAGTGTGGATAGTGTGGATTTTTTAGTTTCGTCGGCAGACGCTTTATCCAAAGTTTACAATTTCTACATTCATCAGTTCATACAGCTAGATGTTTTACAGAAGCAATTCAGGTTAAGTACCTTGTTCAATGGTACAACAGCTGGGGACTTTAGGTTACAAGCCTGCCACCTTAACCACCACACCACCAGCTGCCTGGATTTCAGGGAAGATAAGGAGAGAGAAGGTCACTGCAGTACGAGTGAGAATCTGAGTATTTCAGGGGAGAGAAGGAGCATGAAGGTTACTGCAGTACGAGTGAGAATCTGTGGATTTCAGGGGAGAGAAGGAGAGTGAAGGTTACTGCAGTACGAGTGAGAATCTGTGGATTTCAGGGGAGAGAAGGAGAGTGAAGGTTACTGCAGTACGAGTGAGAATCTGTGGATTTCAGGGGAGAGAAGGAGAGTGAAGTTCACAGTAGTATGAGAGAGAATCTGTGTATTTCAGGGAAGATAAGGAGAGGGAAGGTCACTGCAGTACGAGTGAGAATCTGTGGATTTCTGGGAAGAGAAGGTGAGGGAAGGTTACTGCAATACGAGTGAGAATCCGAGACAAAGTGCAGCAACAAGGTGGCCATTAACTTCTGATTTTGTGAACCTGATTTTGTAGCAGAATGTATTATCAGTTTTAAACTGGAGTGATTCCTGTATTCACTGCAAAACTTATATTTCAAAATTGACTGGAGGCATGCTCAGAAAAAGGAAGTAAAGCACAATAGAGGAAAAACAGTCCAGCTTGCCCTGGATTCCTTCTGTTGGCAGTCAAATTAGTGACGGTGACAGGGCCCGTCCAGGGGCTGTCCGGATGATGGATGTTGTACCCTCAGCCCCAGGGCTTTGTCCCCCCTCTGAAAGGGCCTGGTGTGGGTGCCCAAAGGCCAGCTGAACGCAGTGAAAAGAGCCACTGCTCCTGAGAACGTTAGACACAGAGACAAACACAGGGTCAAAAAGTCTCGCAGACGCTCAGACAAGACAGGGTTACACAGTCAGTCACACAGCCACGCTAACCCACCCACTATGTCTGTACAGATATACAGCTCAATAACAATCAATTATCACATGCACACCGAGCTGGCAACACACAAGCACACAGTAACACAGGCAGAGCAGTCAATAGGCACATACACGTGCATACACGCGCACACACCCACTCTCAGACACGCACATACACTCTTACGTCCATACCCGCACACATGCAGTCTCACACACAAACATGCACACACATACACCCTCACACACACACACACACACACACACACATAGATGCTTACGCACACACACTCACAAACACACACACTCTTACGCACACACACACATACACACATGCACTCTTGCGCACACACTATGGGAGCAGGGAGTTTCTCTAGAGGACAGATGGTCCTTTGAAAGGCTAGGCCAGAGTCTTTCTCACTGACAGAGGATCAGTGCAGGAATGAGACAATGCCCGGCTGTGAGCTCTTCCCACACACTGCTCTGTGTCTCTGAGGGAGAAAACCCATAGCTCATTTCATTAAATTATCCAGGCCTATGCTATGTGAGTCGGTCCATGTGCGTGTTTCCACTTACAAAGCCAATTAGCAATCTTTTAAAAATCACCATTTCCATAATAAGAGTACAAAAACTCTCAATCTATGTATGCTAAACCTGCTCCGTCAATGAAGCCCAACCCCGTTTTGTAGGGGTAATTTCTGTGTTTGTGGAGTTGTCTGGTGTGCTGTCCTTGTTGCTGTGCTCAGAGATGAGGCGCAATGGCCCTAAATGGCCTTTTGTGGCCCGGGCTCACACGCGGGCCACACCTGAGGGGCCCCAAGATCGCACAAGGAGCGTACCCGAGAATCAGTCACAGGGAGTCATGGTTATACAGTCACAGACGTACATTCATACAGACACACAGACAGACATACTCACCATCAAAAAAACACAATTCACAAAGAAACACAGTCTCAAACAGACAGGGTCGCAGCATTCCACATATCGGACAGTCCAGGGTCACATGCTAAAAGGAGGGTCAAGGTGTTGGGCTAGGAGCAATGTCCTCTCCACCAACAGTAATGTGTGGCCTTCCAGCAATCCTCCCCCAGCCTGGTTCGGGACACTGCACTTCTACTGAAGTACTTCTAATGAAGTACTCTCTAGTTTATCAGCATTCTAAAAGCTCTGTGGTGTTATGTTCTGTATTTTGTTCTTCGCTGTTTTACAGAAATTATCATGTTGTGTTCATTGCAATGTATTTCCTGAAGTAGGACACAACAGGGTCTCCCTCATTGGATATAGGCCGGCCCATCATGGAAATATAGGAATACAGTTTGGGAACATTTCTCCATACCTCACCTCTGCTCGGAGTAACTCAAAGTTTATAGTATTGGATTAAGGACCTCCAGTCCAGGCCCCTCACTATTAAGCTTCAGTTTTTCAGTTTCTTGTCACCTACCCTCTTTTCCTGTTAGAAATCAATTCAAAGAATCGGCCAGTCCTAGTGCATAAATACAGGATCACGTAGGCCGGGTTGCTTCTAGGCAAAAGGAGGGAAAAATAAAACTTTGTGGCCCTTTCACTAATCCTCCACGTGATACTGTATGCCGTGCCGATGGACCCTTTGGAGCAATCATCGCAAGCAGTTTGACGTGAGTGGATAGCTCACCCTAATGGCTACTAACGAGCAGTCCCTGGCTGGTCCTAATGAGTTAAAAAAGTCTCCAACTGGGTCAGATTAGGGCCGGTTCAGTTCGCCCATTTTTATATGTCGATACAGGCAATTGAAATAGAATAGTGTTTACGTGTTTGGGGGTGGACAGCTGGGTGAGGGTTAAGATTAGTGGATAGAGAGGCTAGCTGGCTAAAATTGAACAGTGTTTACGTATTTGTGGGTGGTAGGCTGGGTGAGGGTTATGGTTAGCAGATAGAGAGGCTAGCTGGCTGAATTTGAACAGTGTCTACATGTTTGTGGGTGGAAGGCTGGGTGAGGGTTACGGTTAGCAGATAGAGAGGCTAGCTGGCTAAAATTTAACAGTGTTTTTGTGTTTGTGGGTGATAAGCTGGGTGAGGGTAACGGTTAGCGGATAGAGAGGCTAGCTGGCTAAAATCGAACAGTGTTTACGTGTTTTTGGGTGGTAGGCTAGGTGAGGGTTATGGTTAGAGGAGGGAGATGCTAGCTGGAAAACCTCATGCAACAGCGGTTGAATCTGCTTCGTCTGCTGGCCCACTAACTTCACTTTACTAAGGTTGAAGAATGCAAGCATGGGACGGTTTCTCAACATGAAGAAATGATCCGACAACACCTTCAATAGTTCAATATGTTCTCCAGTAGTTCTTCGAGTTTCCACTGCTATACTGAAAACTTTTCTGGGATAATTCCACTGACAGTTTAAAAATAAATGGGTTTGTTAGAAGGCATGGTGGAGGTAGCTATTCCTGGAAAGGCTATTGTTCGAAAAGTGAAACACCCTTGCGGACGACTCACTGTCTGCTAGTAAATACCTGACTTTATTTAGATGAGCAACCTTTTCCCAACAGCATTTTATTTACTTCAGGGACCCCCATAATAAGTCACAAACTGACCTGATTTTCCGGGAGTACATTGTTTAAGAGTCAGAGGGAGCAATAAACAAAAACATTTTGATCATTCAAGTAACATCAAGTAAAATGTTATGGCGTTATTTTGTCATTACATAATTCTGTAAAAGGAATAAGATAATAGACATAGCATGGTATATGTGTATTTTTTAGAAAGCAAGCTCTGCCTGGGACTTTCCCATTCACCTGAGCCAAAACCATACCCAGAGATCTGGGGAAACCTGCACAGCATGCTGGAAAAGCATGTCTGGGAAGAACACGTGCAGGGGCGTTGTAAGATATGAATTACACAAGACTGCTTCCTTGCTCAGCAGAAAGAAGGACTTTCCCAGCAAATATTTTATGTCAGCCACAAAGACTTTTCGGCTAGTGATTAAATTAGACTCAGAGATGTACCCAGAAGTTGCCGTCCTTTTGCTAGCCAACTTTGACTAAATATATTGGTTTCAGATTCTTACAATAAAGTCTTTGTTTTAGATAGTAATAAACATGAAAAAATGTGTAGATATCGTGATGGTAAAATATGTTGATTAGCTTAATAAAAATTAAATGTATATGGTTTTTATAATCCCTGCTATAGCTCTCTACTTAGGTTATAGATTTGACTAAAATGAATTCAGAAGGCACATTTATGCATATAGTAAGGAAGAGAGGCCTAAAAGAAGATATCCATTGTCAATACATACGTTTAAAATTTCGGTCATTTAGCACTCTTATCCACAGAGCCGGATTATGGACCGGGCAAATGGGGCCTGGGCCCAGGGGCCTCTGACCATTAGGGGCCTTGGGCTAAAAGGCATCCAAAGGCCCCTAATGAACCGAGGCCCCTGATACAATCTACAGTAAATGCAAAATGTAGATAGATAGGCCGATAGTGCTTGAATATGTGGACCCTTTAGCCCATTAAGTGCTCCGTGACTGCTCTTTCTATACCGCAACCCTTAGCGGGGCCCTTCCACAACTCATACCAGAGCCACCTCGGCTCCACCTCAGCCCAAACCAGACCAAGCCCCCCCCCGGCTCCACCTGAACTCTTATCAGGACTCCTTCACAAACCATACTAGGCCCCTCTTCTACAACCTATACCAGGGTCCCTCCAGAACCTATACAGGGGCCCCTCGGTCCTGCCACAACCAAAACCAGGGCCTCTAACTACCAGTATGTGTTAGATAATAGGTATATTTGGTATTATGTATTTAATATTATATATTACAGTTTATTTAAATTGAATGTTTCCATGAATGCGAGCCAATAATAATCAATAATATAAATTGATTATTATTATTGGGGTTCAGAGCTACTTTGTAGGTGTTGTAGTTGTAGATGTTGTTTGCTATGATTTTTCTCTACCTCACTTGTAAGTCGCTTTGGATAAAATTGGTTGGGGGGTCTCCAAAGAAACACTTTTGCCCAGGGGCCTCGTAGTATGTAGATCCGTCCTTGCTGATCCAGAACGACGTACCCAAGTGCCATAGTTTGAGAGTCAGAAAAACTCAAATTTTAAGTGCCAAGCTACAGTTTCCTATTGTTAAGTGCTGAAACAAGGTACACAGAAAAGTTCTCATAAGGAGATAAACAGTGCACAGCTAGTGGTCTGCTAACAGCTATACTATCTACTGACTATAGTAAAGCCGTACAGGTACAACAGAAAAAACATTTCAGAAGTGGTTCAAATGTACAATGTAAACTGCACAATAAACAATTAGGTTCAGAAGCTAACTATCAGTACTATTAACTACCATATGGGTGAGAGAGTAGCCCATAAGTTTATGGTATATTGTGCTTGGCATTGGTATATGGTAGTGTTTACAAAGACAAATAAGAAGGTGACTTGAGAAAAACAAAAACAAAGCAGAGAACAAAAGAACCTTACGGTTTGCTGTATTCTGTATGTGTCTACTATTATGTTATTTTCTGGTTTTTCGATTCCCTCTGCAAAAATGCTACATGTTAAGAGCTTTGTGACAAATTCCGTTCCTAAAAATTCACTATAATACATCAATTTGACTGATTTAATGAGAACAAAGTCCACAAATATAAGAAACTACCATGAAGCATTTGATTTTGCTTAGATTGCAGTTAACTGCAATTCAGCCAAAAATTTGTTTAAAATATTTCAGGAGTGAGTTGCCGTAGTTCAGGAGCGAGATTGCCAGGGCTGGGAGCAGAATCTGTGTCTCTTGTTCTGACCTATCTGCAGGATCAGGTCACTGAAGCAAACAGATCATGGTCCAAGGTAATGCCCAGGACCACAAGAAGTCATAAATCATTGGGAGAACTATTCAACTAAGTTTATTAACTATGATCTAATTCTTCACATGCAAAGTACAAACACTTTGGATAAAGAATTTAGTATCAAATCCTATTTATTGTCTGTATTTAGTAATTTAGTAATTATACAAATAATTTCAGTAATGAATTTAAGGGCTTTACCTTTTTAAAATAACTTAAAAACATAATAATAAAAAAAACAATTATTTCGAACTAACAGTTATGGAAATGTCATTTAACATTCATAATCCTCAATCCTCTGAACACTGGAGATATAGTTGTGTTAAACTGTGCCTAATGGGAAGAAAATAAAAAGAGGAAGAAAAATAATAAATTGAAGGACATTTGGGGGCAGGGGAAGCAGGGGACTGAGGGAATAGTGGTGTGGGGGGGGCTGTATTTACCAATAGCAGCTTTTGGGGACTCCAAGCTGCGTGAGAATCTTCTGCCCTGCTTTGTTGTGGAAATGAAATTGCAACGAGGGGGGGTGGTTAGTTACACGACACTAGAGGACTGGAGAACAGGCTTTTACACTGTGGTTGAGGGGTAGTGGGGGGGGGGGTCCATTGTTCCATTGGTCCCTGGGAAGTGGTGTATATGTGTGTGTGTGTGTGTGTGTGTGTGTGTGTGTGTGTGTGTGTGTGTGGGCCACATGTAGGATCTCAAAAACATGTGACATATTTACGTGAATAATAAGAAAGGCCAGAAAGAGAGCCAAACAGAAATTGCAAAACAAGGGATGTGAAAGAAGGAAGATAATAAATAGCTAATTTGATAAGATTTTTCTTAAATATGTGTTCAAAAGTAAGTTCAAAATAAGTGTTACACTGTCATGCATTAGCATACGTGATTGTGGCATTATGACAAATGAGGGATTTTAAATGCATGGCATTAAGAATAAAATATCCCAGCGAAGCAGTTTGAAAACTTCTGTGGTCCCTCTTATGCTGCAACGTTTCTCACTTCATGGCTGCCGTTTGAGCGATGTCTTCTTATGACTAATGACGGCTGATTCTTCTCTTTAAAAAGCTTCTGTAGTCTGTAGTTACTTACATAACCCTCCACCCTTCTAGACAGAGTTATTATAGCACATTTTGTTATGATTCACGTGATTTTATCTCCATCTCATTGGATTCTGCGCTTGACACAGGTTGCCTTAAATCTTTAGTAAGTTGAAGTGTTTCATAGGAATATTTTCTTATGTGACCGGCAGCACAAAGCAGGTATTAAGCCCCAAAATTAGAATAGCGTGGGAAAGACCTGGTGATTGTGTCCGAGACTGGGGGATCAATCTTATCGATTGCCATTCTTGCTTCAGTTACCATGAAGATGAATTGAATTAGCTGCTCAATTAAGTCTCCTCTTCTTGAAGACTAATGTCATAAAACACAAATTTATCAATGTGTGTTGAATGTATTGAAGAAAGAGGAATTTTGCAAATAACATACATTTTCTGATTTTATTTTTTGATTTAATATTGTATAATGCTGCTCATCAATGATGCAAAAGAGTTTGGATTGATGAACAAAAGAGAATGCGGTACATCTAAAACGTGGACAAAAAATGAGTACTATACAAGTTTGCTAACTGCTTAACCGTCAAGTGATTTGAAAATTGATCCCGAGGTTTTGAAAGGTGAAATATTTTAGCGTTGGTTTGTCTTCGAGTGTCAGGCAATTGAACATTCACCCGCCGACGGGCATGTAGAAGACTTGCCTTCTTGTTCTCTTCTTAAATGACCCGGCCCTGGAAAAGAAAGGGGGTTTGTGGGATAGGTACCAGTGCAGAAAGCAGCTGTACAAGGTGAGAGGTCGCGACCCTCTGGGGCTGCCTCGGGTTCTGGCTTTGTGCTGTCCGCCCAACCCTGACAGACTGTGAAGCACTGCACTAAATTACGGCAGATGGGGGTTGGGGGGGGGACCCCATCCAGGAGCAGCACAGGAGAGAGCCCCTCTGAGGCGTGACATCACACTGAATGATTATTTCCCACAGCAGTGGTGGTTACCGGGGGAAACCAACTCAACATGTTAGCTCTCACACATAAAACATTCTTAACATGTTAGCTCTCACACAGAAACATTGTCAACGTGTTAGGTCTCACAAATAAACATTTTAGACATGTTAGCTCTCACACAGAAACTTTCTCAACACGTTAGCTCTCAGACAGAAATATTCTCAACATGTTAGCTCTCACACAGAAAAATTGTAGGGAGTCAGTCGGCACAGAAAATGTTCCACTATGCACTGCTTTTATTATATATTTTGTAGCTAAAACATAAATATTTCTTGATTCAAAATGAAATGAAGGTTCCGACAGTATAATTTTAACAACATGAAATTAAGCGGCTGTAACTGCATTAGACACCTGAACACAAAGCCCCAAGTTCGTTGACATTGACACAGGGGCAGGCGAGTTTGCATGCAGATGACCTGATACACGGGGCCCTGATCACCAGAGCAGCCTTCAGTGGAAGTGAGGTCATAGAAGGAGGAGGTAGGGTGCCGGGAGGGGGGGGGGGCAATTCTGCCAACTCTGACTGCAGTCTCCATGGATCAAACAACGTGTAGATCTGGAAGTGAAACCGGCCAGCTGGTTTAATCCGCTTCTCAACTCTGTTCAGCTATTTCCAAAGAACAGAAGAAAAACAAAAAGCATTTTTTAACTTGGTATGTATGAGAGTCAGCCATCTGTGTAGGCCATGGCTGAAGTGGCCCTGCTACTGTGGTGGTCTAAATCTGTGCGAGTGATCACACTGACCATTAATCAAAGTTACATCTCCCCAGTACCTCTGGGGTGCCCCCTTTTCGGTCCCTATGATAAAGATTGGCCCCTCTCTCTACATACACACGCCTGCTCACACACACACACACACACACAAATACAACACTACGCAAACTCACACAAACACACACACGCTTGCACAGACACACACACACATACCTGAGCACACACCCACCACTGCGCAGACACACACACACCTGCACGCACACACACACACACACACACACAAACCACTGCGCAGACACACACAACACTGCACAGACACGCACACACAACATTGTGCAGACACACACTGCGCATACACACGTAAAACACTGGGCAGACACACTCACACACACCTGCGCACACAGACACACACACACACACACACACACACACACACACACACACACACACACACACCACAGCTCACACACACAAAAACCTGAACACACACACACACACACACCACAGGGCTGACACACAAATACCTGTACAGACACACACACACACACACACACACACACACACACTCACACCTGTGCGCACACACGCCTGCACACACACACACACACACACACACACTCACACCTGTGCGCACACACGCCTGCACACACACACACACACACACCCCATCGTCGTTCTGTTCCCTGTTTACAAAAGGTTGTGCAGGGCTCATCTGACTTATTTGTTCTGTGTGGCTGCAGATGCCCATAAATTACTCTCCGGACATATTGTGGCCAAAGAGAAACGTGGGCTTTTGTGTTGGTAGGGGCTGAGGGGGTGGAGGAGTAGATTGAGAAAGGAAAGTAGCTGAAGTTTTTGGGGGAGGGGCAGAGATACAGAGAAAAGGAAAACCTCTGGACGAGGCCGCTGGCTGAATAGCAAGCAGGAGGCCTACCGGTTGGTCACAAGGGAGGTCAGGCTGTCGCGCGGCCCGGCGCTCCCAGCGCACACAAACACCAATTGTGTCCGCCTGCCCCCTGGATCACAGGAAGGAGGGCTCTAGGGAGGGAGCCAAAATTTAGTGAGAAAGGGCCAGGTCCTTTGGGGCTGCCCTCTGATTGCAACAAACAAGCTATGGGCCAGGAGTGGAAGGTGGTGTTTGTGTGTGGGTGTGTGTGGAGGGGGGGTTAACTGAGGTAAATTGTAGAGCGACTGTAGTGTCACTGGATCCCAGGAGCCCTGCCCCAAATTGGTGCTTTTCAGTTTGTCCATTTGGTAGAGGGCGCTTGATTCAGGGGTTGTTGTTTTCAAAGATTTATGTGGAGCGATTTTTTTTTCCCATGCCACCGTCCACAACGGCTGGAAAGCCTTGGGGGCAATTAAGCAACAGATAATTAACTTCATTGAAAATGAGCCGTGAATAGCAGCCTTCTTGTGGAGCGCCTCTCTTGTGCGGGGGCCTTGTGGGGGGAGGGGGGGGTCTCCAGAGAGAAAGGGAGAGACAGAGGAGGGAAAGGAGGTCGGGAGACCCAGCAGTCCGCTCTTCTCAGCCACTTATTTCTCCTCTCCTCTCGGTCAGAAAACAGCAGACTGAGGAGAAAAGGAGGAATGCAGCTGGCATTTTCCTCCTCTTTTTTCTTCCTGTACCTTCTTTCTTTTCTGCTGCCTGTCTCGTGTTTGAAAGGATCAGTGGAATGGAGAGGGCTCATTTAGTTGTCACCTTCATTTCCAATTATACATTCCACAAGAAGGTCCTTTTAATGGCACAACATCACAAGAGAAAGGTCAGACTTTTCCCCAAGTGTAACTAGAACATTTTCTATTCCAGTTGCAACTTTTTATTGAATATTCAGAAAAGATCCCGTCCTCTAAAAATTCCCCTTTTAGAAAACGGCCCATACACTTTTTTTATGGATCCATAGTCCGGTCTACAGCATCATCGCCAGCTTACACAAACGGTCATTATTTTACTATAAAGACTAGTAAAAACCTGTTGCTGTGGTCTGGATGTTATGCTTAAGGCAGCTGCTTCAGAAGGACGCCTCAGATAGCAACCTGCTCGTTGATCGTAAATAGCCATGTGCATAGTGTTTTGTGCGCCTTGGGTCACTGGAGGTGTGGGTGACACCACTCTGGCATGACCAGGTTGTGCTGAAGTCCCAGCCTCGAGCATTGCAGCCCGCAGGTCCTTCCACGCACAGCTGTCAATCTAAGGAGACTCTCAACTCTGACCTGTGTCAGACAAATTAGCTTCTGTTTATTTTCATCATTTCACTCAACAGTCTGAACCACAAAGCAACCCCTAACTGCAGTAAATATGACACTGTGCAAGAGAAGCACTTTAGTCCAGAGTAAAATTTACCTGGGAACTCCTGGCATAAATCAAACTTGAAATTGAAAAAATAATTATAGACAAGATCCTGAGAAAATCAGCTGTTGCCAACCACATTGCCTTAGCAGTAATCCTCTGATGATCAGTTTTCCAATGTACAATTCATGAACTCAATATTATTGTTAATTAATTGACACATCAACTTTATAAAATAAACTTAATAAATAAACAAATTAGATGTGTTTTTTTTGTTTTGTTTTTACTTAATACTAAAAATGCAATACTGTGTAATTAAAAACACAAAATAAAAGTAAAAAATATGTATTTTTTTTTTGTTTTTGGAAAAGATTAGTCAAAAACTGGCACTCAAAAAGCTCACATATTTTTATCAAAAATTATTTAAAAATACACCACATGTGCTTGCAATGCTATATTTTGAAGCAGTGCTAATTGATAGATTTGTAATACATGACATATGCTTGTACAGAGCTTTCCCTGCTTGTTAGGCAGCTGCATAAAGCCAGAGAGTCTTTCCCACAGAATGCTGGGTCTGTTCGTCCGTCGTGCTGGGGCTGGCAGCTGCTGCTGCCAGTGGAGGTGTTCAGGGATGTTGTTCAGTTGATAAAGAGAAAAAAAGTTTCAAAAGACCCCACATGGATGAAGTTTGTGCAGCTTGATGCTAAAAAAAAAAAACCCAGAAACTGCTTCGGCAATGGTGGGAAGTCAAGGCATGAGTCAAAGCCAGACCGTGGGGATTGTGATGATGAGCATCATGTGGTGGAAGGAGGCCTTGAACTTGTCTTGAAGACAGGGGCATGCTGGGGGCATCCGTTTAGGCAAGCGCCTACCTTGTGAAACTGTGATGTCAGTCATTGGCACATAGCCCTTAAAAACTGAACTAGAACCAGACAACTTTGTCTTTAAAAGTGATTTATTTTAATGTTCTCATTATAGAATCAAGTCTGCATACCGTGTATTTTCTCCACTTTAAACACGGCATTCAGAACTATAAATAATAATTCTACACACTGTTAGGATCGTCAACGACCACCATGCAGTTAGCCACAAGCTATTATCAGTATGAAATGAGGACAAAGTTTGTTAGCACAGTTACGCTGTGAAGCGATTCTGAGTTGAGTATGACGTGAGACTGAAGTTTGTTGGCTTAGTTACGCTGTCAAGCTATTCTCAGAATGAAATGAGGGTGAAATTTGTTAGCACAGTTACGCTTTCAAGCTATTCTCAGTATGAAATGAGGGTGAAGTTTGTTCGCACAGTTACGTTGTCGGGCTATTCTTAGTCGGTAAAGTTTATAGGCATAGTTACGCTGTCAACCTATTTCCAGTCGGTGAAGTTTGTTTGCACAGTTACGCTGGAAAGCTATTCTCAGCATGAAATGAAAGTGAAGTTTCAAGTAATCATGTACCCTATGTATGTTATCACTTTGCTATTTTGTTTTTATTATTATTCATTTACATTATCGCTATGCAAGTGATTGTATATACGATGTGTATAATAAAAAAATTGTATTTGCACTGCAATAACACGCAGCTATGGGTGCCCATTTACTGCTGATCATTAAAGAAAGGGTATTCAGCTACAGTGAGTATAATTTACATTGCGTATTATCCCAGTTGTCCCAGCCAAAGCCCACCCAATTAAATGATTTCAAAACTTCTAATAGTTTAGTATATTAAGATGAAATGTACATTTGTTTCATAATATATCTGATATATTTATCTTTTGTTTCTTGTTTCTATTGTACTTCAAATGTGTTAATTGAAAATGCAGGTCTGCATGCTTAAATTGTTGAATTGATGAGTAGCACTCTGAAGGTGAAATAACTGATGAGAACCAATTAGCTGTCTTTGTAATAGCCCCTATATGAATCTGTCTTTGGGCACATGGCAGTCCTTGCAATTTAGCAGTGCGCTTACAATATCTTTTTGTTGAACTCTGCTTTGATGTGTTCTCCCATTGTAACAGTTACAGTGCATTTCTGCAAACCCAAAGAGGTGAATATGTTTTCTGCAATGATATTATTTGACTCAACTGACTGTGGTTGTAACCGTTAGCCCCCGATATGGCTGCTCGTTACGGCTGGGCTAACCACAACATCTTGCACAGTAGTTATCAATACCAATGTGATGGAAGTGGGAAACGTGAAAATGCAAGTGAAGGCCTTATCAACACCATATGTGCTTCAGTTACCCTCAGTGCCCTTCATACGTGCCCATTGGCTGACACATGCTGGGGTAACATGTTATTTGAGATCAAAACAAGCTCTGGTACCCTCAGATATCAAGGGAAAGGGTGCAAACCAAGAGAAGTGAAATGTTTCCTAAACGGTGAAGAAGTCGTTTCAGCAGTTAGTGTGTGTGTGTGTGTGTGTGTGTGTGTGTGTGTGTGTGTGTGTGTGTTTGTTGTGCGGGGGACGGAGGAGTGAGAGAGATACTCTGGGGCAGGTGTGTCTGCCTGTTTCCACTGCACTTAGTAGACAAATTTAATCATCTATGAAGAAAGTCGCAGTTGCATTCAAACAAATTTCATGCAAAATAATTATTAACTAGTTATTTAGTTAACTGTGAAGAAATTACCAAAAATAGTAGTGTGAACATAGTAGTTTCACTTGATTCTCTTGAAATTGATTAACAAAATTAGCAATTTTTGTATCTTAATTGGTTTTTGCATGGCGGTTGTATACTTGAACCATGGTACTAAACCTGAATTGCTTTAATAAATATGTAGATATATAAATAGGCATATTCATATGAAATGGTAAGCTGTGGATGTTGCTTTACGAAGTGCCTGGTAAACAACTTTCCTAATAAATTTATATCAAGAGATTTTCTGAACATATTCAAAACAGAACAACAGAAATATAAGGAGAATACCTCCTGTTTATGGAAATGATGTCCACATAATCAATTGTCCACATAGATAAGTGTTATGAGGACCATCCAGGAAGGCATCACTAACTGCAGGGTTAGGGCTAGGGTTAGGGTTAGGGTCAGCTAAAAGTATAGGGAAATATTTTTTTATATTCCATTGATTACATTTATATAAGATTTCTAGAAGTCATTTTGAGTTACTTGTGCAATGAAAGCCAGTATGAATTGCAGCTCAAAACTGGAATTGTAAAAACTACTTGAATGGTGAAACCCCCTTTTTGTAGTGGTGGAACTAAACTTCTGAGTAATATAAACCTAGCAATTGGACTTGTTGCTACTCACATCTTTCTGACAAAAGGCTGATACATGTAGGTTTAAAAGAAATATGAGCATTTAAGTTAAAAATTTAATTGGATTCTGCATAGCATAATCTAGTTAATTAATGATTAGCTGGCAAGTGCCTATTGCATCAAAAGGTTCATATTAGAACATTTATTTTTGTGCTGAATTGGCATGGTGCGGCCTAGGCTGAGGTGGGTTAATCGGCAGTGCTTCTCTCAACATGTTGCTAACAAATATCTCTTCCCAGGTGCCTGCAGGTCTGCAGTACTGTTGAGACTGACGTGGCCTTCCCCTAATTGTGTCGCCTGTGGTCTGTAAAAGAGACAGTTGGCTGAAAGGTGACCGGGATTGGAGGAGCCTGGTTGTACTTCCTTACCCTCCCTGCATGTGGTGATGGGAGTTATAGCGACAAGCTGAGATGCATTGCCGATATCAAAGGAGTGGGAGAAAATCATTTTTATTCCAAATATATATATATATAAATATATATCATATTACTTACCATTTTATACACAAATTATAAAATCTCACTTTAACTGTTTTTTTTTCTCCCTCTCCACACTATCTTAGAATCCTTATCATCCTCTGCATAAGCCTTGGATGGCAAAGACCATAACTTTGAACTCCTCAGCAGTGAAACTCAGCCTACCTCAGATTAACCCTATTTAAACGCATTAAAATAGATATTAAAGAATCCACTTAATTCCAATTCCAATTAATTAGACACAGCTTTGACTTGAATATTGTTTAAATAGTCAGTTTTGAAGAAGAAACTATGAATCCCTCCCTGAAACTTTCATTTGACCCACCTTAGAATGACTAAGTGAGATCAAAAGTACGCTCAGGCCGGGAGATAAGCAAATGTTCAGTGCCACTTTTTTTCTCTGCCGTGGTGTGAATGTGAAGTTTGGTCCCTGCTGTGCTAAATGTTAATGCGTGACAAGTGGCTGGAGAAGACAAAGAATGAAGAATGAAGTGAATAAATATAAAAACATCACATTTTAAATTCTCACACAATAAACTGTGCTTGTTTACACTGATGTTTAATTAGTCTACTGTAAATGCTGCCTTATGCACAGATGCGCTCTCTCACCCACTCACACACACAAACACACACTGACCACACACATATCACTCCTAAACACCTAGCATTCAAATCCATCCACAGTTTGGACTGTGACTCATTTATGGAGATTGCACCCCTGGGTATATTCAATATAAAAGCTTCTGTGATATAGAGTGAGTTTCAATGAGTAAGCTGTAACTGGTAAGTCCCAAAAGATTGCATTATATCTGCAATGAAAAAATAAATAAATGTGCACACATTTTACATTAACTTAAGAAATATCAGTGAAGTATTTTAAATAAATGTGTGAATAAAGTTATTTCATTTAGGTCGGTTTACTTGGCGCCATGACCAGGTGCTGCGATGTTTGGCCTTAGCTTTGGAAGACAAGCGTAACAAGACCG